>CAUYPK010064633.1:0-72621 GCA_963574355.1 Loris lydekkerianus
CCATTCCTGGGATACTTTGCTAAGGAGAATATGTTCCAGCTCCATCCATGTAAACATGAAAGAGGTAAAGTCTCCATCTTTCTTTAAGGCTGCATAGTATTCCATGGTATACATGTACCACAATTTGCTAGTCCATTCGTAGGTCTATGGGCACTTGGGCGTCTTCCATGATGAAAATCATATTTCATTAAATTAAATAATAATTCATACCTAGATATACTTTATTCTTGTCATTTGCAAGTAGAGGAGAAAGAGGAAGGAAAAGGGATGAAAGGGAGTATCAGAAAGGGACTATAACAAAAGAAAGTAAGAATAAAGACTGCGAAAAATCGACAAGAAAAAGTGCACATAAAGGTACAGGTAAAATTAGAGATAGAAAGACAAAGGTAGAGAAAAAAAAAAAAGCAAGTGTAAAAAAGGAGCAGACAGCAAAAACAAACCAAAGAAAATTCAACAGTACAATCTTAGTACGAGAGGTACACCAGGGGTGTCCAATTCGCAGCTCACAGGCTGCATGTGGCCCAGGATGACTATGAATGTAGCCCCACATAAAATTATAAACTTACTTATTTTGGCAGAATTTGCATAGTTCTCAGACATAAAATTTATTGATGTAGACAACAACACCATGTCTCAATATCACATAAAAAAACATAAATACATTCTCAATATTTGTACAAACGTGTGGCTTCAGTTTTACAGCCGTGGGCAACTACCAGTGTGTTATCTTCCAAGCACAGTCAAATTGCCTCTGTCAGACATTACATGAGCTTGTGATGACTCGGAAAGGCAACAATTATCAATAATATTTCAACCTACCATTGCAACCTGAGTTGTGTAATGTTATTTAGAAGTCAGGTAAGCATTCTTATTTATTAAGGATACTTCCACACTTCAGTCACCTGCCGTGCTTTACAATAGGCCCTCCACTCCACCTTTGGAAGGATCAGATGGAAATAAAGCCCAATTCTGTCTTCTCCTTTTTCCACATTCCAGTCTGTCCTTGTTTCAAGATTTCTCAGCAGCTAAAATGTGGAAGGGCTCAAACCTTGGTCTCTATTTTCCTGTCAATTAATTTTCATAATAAAAGTAAATATAGTACCTACTCTATTACTATTATTTTAATCCTGGCACCATTTATACAGTGCCTCAACATCAGAACTCAAAAAAAGAAAAATAACAGATAGAGGAAAATTGTTTAGTGAAAAATGGAGAGATGAGGTTCAAGACCAGCCTGAGCAAGAGCGAGACCCCCATCTCTAAAAATAGCCAGGCATTGTGGCAGATACCTGTAGTCCCACCAATCTCAAAAAATGGAGAGATTACTACTTTTTTGTTGAGAGAAATAGTAAGGTACCCTGCTTAGTTTGTAGGGAATTTGTGAAAGTTTTTAGAGACTGTAATTTGAAAAGGCTTTATGTGCAAAAACATGCTGCCAAAATCAATGTGAATGAACGATTGTGTCAAAGTGACAAAATAGCTGACCTGGAAAAATAGTCCATTTTCTTAACAAAAAAAATTTTTAAGTTACAAGTCAATGTTGTATGGTAGTTATGTGGTAGTATTTAGCCACTCATTTAAATGAGTTCAACCTGCACCTTCGTAGTGAAAGTGAACTTATCAATACAATGATTTAAACTATAAGAGCCTTCTAAATGAAACTGAAATTATGACAAGCTTAAATTAAGGCAAACAATTTTATACATTTCAACACATAGGCTAAACACAGTCCTGTGAATAGCAAAAAATATGTAGTCTTGCTTTTTGATTTGATACAGCAATTTGAAAACAAATTCCAAGATTTCTGGGAAAATAATCCATATATTGGTGCATATGTAACTCCATTTTCAGTTGACATAAAAAGGTTACTTGCCAATTTCAAATGGAATGCATAGGGCTGCATTCTGACATACAACTTAAAGAAAAATTTGATCATGTCTCTATTGAACTTTTACAGATCTTACTTTTATAGATCTTCCCAGAGACAAAGATCCCTCACTTCACGATCACGCCTTATTAATGTCATTGCTTTTTGGCAACACCTACATTTGCAAGCAACTATTTTCGAGAATGAAACACACTATTAGTAAAATTAGAATGAAAATATCTGATGAACACCTTGACAACTCATGGACAATCACAATCACTTCCATTGAATCAGATATTGATGCATTTTTCTCAAATACAATAGCAAATATCCAACAAGTTTTATGTTGCTCTCTTTTTTACTTTTAAATATATGTTACTTAAGAATGTATATTTTCTATATTGGTGATCACAAACTTGGGACCTGCTAGACGATTTTAAAAGTCTCTCTGAATGGGCCATAACATAATTAGGATTATTGTATGAGGATGTTTTTGTTCATCTGTGGTAAAGATTACAAAAATTATACATGGACCTCTTCATTGTTCATCAGCTTTTGTTAGTGTTTGTGTATGTAATGTGTGGCCCAATACAACTCTAATTTCAATGTGTTCCAGGGAAGCCAAATGGTTGGACACCCCTGGTATACACTTCAATTTACTCTTAGTCTCCGTAGACTAATAATAACTATATTAAATATTATTCATAACTCTACAACTGCTTTTTATCCTCATATCTGATTTCTCACTTTGAAGTTCTAATTGGTTGATACACAACTGATGCCACTGAACTACCCTATGCAAAAGAATTCAAAGGATTAAATTTTGGTTCCCATTTATCTACTGGGTAAAATTTGCCTAGTCCATTTGAAATTGTCATGATTTAGCAATTTTTAAGTGTCTTCAAATATAAATCTACTAATAAGTTAATTGATTTGAAATAAATGCAATTGCAATACATGTCTGAATTGCAAAGAAAGATATTATTTGTTTTAGTTGCTTTTATTGATTTCTAAGTGTAGGCTATTAGGGATATTAGAGTATTTATATGTTGGGGCTAGATTTTCTTTTTTGTGATATTTTCCTCCTTGTATTGATCTTTTCCTAAAGTGCTTTCAAGTTTCATAACAATTACCCACTTTCCTTTGTGTGCCTTATCTATTTTTATTACTTAGCAATAGTCAGTTTCCCCTCAAGCAGAGTTGCAGTTAATTAGCCAGAATAACACGGAATGACTCATATCCCTGCTCCGAATTTCTCTTCCATCTTCAAGTTCTAAAAATAGCTTTCTATTACTAAAAAGAGCCATTTCAGAAATATTCTTTGTTTAGAGGGTCTATGAGAATATTTTTTACACTCAGGAGCATCTAAACGTCTTTGTGTTTTGGCTTTTCAGCAGATGTCCCTGGGCTAATGTAAAACATCAATTCTTGCATCCTTTTCAAGCTCTCCAGTCCAAAATGTCATCATGAACTTCTAACTAGTTCCAAGACATCGAAAATGCAGCAAGTTCTTTGGCCTTCAGTTTCATGGTCCCTAAAATGAATTTCTACACAAGTGAAGTTTCCTGGTTATAAAATATTCTATCTTGAAAGAGATTTGTTCTTCCAAGTCCACCCAAATGATTAGGTAATAGAATTTGAAGCAGTAATTCTGGACAGAAGTTGAAAAGAAGGAATTCTTACAATATTTGTTAAGCAGCTTTCCTAAAAAAGTAAACCAACCAGTATGTACTAAGTAATGATTATGTGCAAATATATATAGCTAGAATTCACAAGAAGAGATCCTTGTTGTTATATAGCTAGCTAGAAATCACAGGGCAGATGACAGATGTGGTTGAGCTATTTGGGGTGGGTCTTAGTCAATCCTGACCCAGACCAGTCCAGAAGTCTGCTGTTTCCTTCAAACATCTATGAAAGAGGACAGTCTCTTATGAGTGAACTGAACTATACTTTTGGCTTATGTTCCAGGAATCCTGTGTTGATCCCTTCAGGTGGGGCCTGGGGCAAAGAAACTCATTTGCAAGTGGGAGTCTCTGCAAGGAGATCTGACCAGTGCTGGGAAGGAAGAATAAAGTGAAAAAGGAGAAGGAGATGGATGGGATTATTAGGTCATGATGAACCAGTGCTGCCCCCCTTGGCCAGCGCAATGTAAAGGTGGAGAAGGCAAAGTTGAAGGACAAATTTTCCCGACAGCCACTAGCTGTCTAAAATTGCTAACCAAGAAGGCAACTGTGAAGGACTGGATAAGAGGCTTGCCCTCTCACAGAAAGCAAATGCATCTCTTTATCCCCACCAAGTCAATGTCTGACACTCCTCTTCTGACCACCTTCTAGTAAAAATGGAAGGGAAGAGACCAACTCCTGGAACACAATGCAAATCAAAAGAACAATTTGCTAAGAATGTGCCAAGACACAGTAGTGCCAATCAAGATTCTCACTCCTATTTTCTCACTCATACTATGAGCCCCAGTCTAAACCAGCCATAAAAGAGAAAACAGATGACTCCCTGGCACTCTCTCTCCTACAACTATCTACACTTCCTCAGTGGTAAAAGAAGTGAAAATAAATCAGGGAAACATATCTCCCCCTGTCTGGCTCCCCAAAATGTTAGAGCTACAGTGTGGCTCAGGATAGTCTCCAAAATAATTGAAGAAAACAAGTAAGGTTTTAGTAAGAAAAACAAAGTATTTATTAACAACCTGCACAGCAAGCTAGGGCCCATCCCAGTGACTACAAACACTGTAGAAAGCACAGCCTCTGGGTTTTATACACAACTTTGATGAGTATCAACTGCTTCTTAGAAGTTTCCAAGGGTTTTAAACAACTCTTTTCTCAAAATACCCCCCCGCAAAGTCTGGACACAACCCACCAGTAAGATCTTAATCAGCTTTATTTCCATAATAGCCTAGGTCAGCCTGACCCAGACCAGTCCAAAACAGTCTAACCATATCTGCCCTGGTCAAATCTAGTTTAGCTCCATAACACTATCCCTTGCCCTTCCACTAGCTTGTGAGCTATGTATTGTGATAGGACATAGGATAAAAGTGTAAGTGACAATAAAGCAGGTATTATGTAAGTCCTAAATTAATTATAAAATGAAAATTCCTATCAGGTAATCCTCACATAGGCTAGAAGGTCTTGAAAAACTTCAATAGAAAAAAGGAATTTGGCTTGGCACCCATAGCACAGTGGTTATAACGCCAGCCACATACACCGAGGCTGGTGATTTTGAACCCAGCCTGGCCCGGGCCAGCAAAACAACAATGACAACTGCAGCAAAAAATAGCTGGGTGTTGTGGAAGGTGCCTGTAGTCCCAGCTATCTGGGAGGCTGAGGCAAGAGAATCACTTAAACCCAAGAGTTTGAGGTTGCTGTGAGGTGTAATGCCACAGCACTCTACCCAGGACAACATAGTAAGACTCTGTCTTAAAAAGAAAAGAAAAGAGGAATTTCAGCTGAGCATATGGTAACAATAGTACAGAGAGTAGGAGAAACAGCCAATCAAATTTGTCTTTGTTAATTCATAGTACTTAATTTCAGGCCTCGTATTCATTCATGTATTCTTATTTTTTATTTTTTGTTCATTCATTTGACAAATTTATTGACCAAGTTACTGAGTCCAAGTAACATAAAAGCTATGGTTATTGCAATGAATAAAAGAGTTAAAATTCCATTGCTCTCTAGAGCTTGCACTCCAGTATAGGAAAACAAAATCCATCAATCAATAAACAGATCTATCTATACAATGTACACAGTGTGTATAAGTCCTAAGTTAGAGATATGAAAAAAAGAGAAAGGCGTTTCTAGAGATAGTTTAAATGCAGTGGCCAGCATTTGCTGGACTGATACTATTCTGCAGTAGAAATCCTTAAGGAGAATTTTTTGAGGAGTTGGATAAAATAGTATTAAATTCCTCAAACTATCCCACTGTAAACAAAAGGAATGAAGATAATTGATATTGTTAAGAATTTCAATAATTAGTGTTAGTAAGTGTAATAAAATGGTTAATACTGATTGCACGTCTACCGTCTGCTAGGCAATGTAGTAGACAATCCCTTCAACTAAAAGAGGGGTATTATTATTATTCCCATTAACAGATGAGAAAATTGAATCTCAGGTGGATTAAGTAATATGTTTCATATTAGCAGGTGCTAAATGGAGGAGCTATGAATGGAATCTGGAACTCTCAGACAAAAATGTTCATGTGGTTTATACACCACACTTGTCCTTTCCTAGGCATGGACAGAATAATTCTTTTTTTTTTTTTTTCCTCTGCCTGCTTCCTGAAGCCTTTCCTCTGAAGACAATCCAGGTAGGTTCTTTCACTGTTGTGCCTGGCTACACATTCCTTAGGAAAGCAATCCTCTGAGCATGGACCACAAATTTCCCAGCCCAGAGTTTAAAAGGGAAGTAAGAAGAAAGTATACATGTTCTATTTTCCTGAAAAGGGAGTTCGGCCCTGGAATCTGTCCATGGAGGTCTCCTGGGGCCGTGTGGACCATGGCCAAAGGTGGCGCCAATTCAGAGAATAAACAAGTTCCATAGTCTCTTCCCTCTGAGCAGCAAGAAGCCATGCTAGTGAGATTCCAAGTCCCAACATCAAAAAGCACAAATTCTTGGATGAGACCCTGATTCTGAACCTCCAATTTCTATAATGTGAAAAGAGTATCACTTCTCCATAGAGGGAATCCATAGGGAAGGTAAGTGTAGAGAGGGGACACTGTGTCTGTTCTTCACAGGCAACTTCCTTCTCCTGCATCGCAGGGAGCTGGCGTCTCCCTGCATCAAGCTATCTGTCCCACACCCACCCCAAGTTGGAGCCCTCAGCCCCAGAAGGAAGGCAGTGCCCCATCCCTCTTCCCAACTAGGGTCATGCAAGGCTGAACAGAAACAAGCAATTAAAACTTATTTGCATTATGATATTAAAATACACTAAATAAGCTAGGCAAGAGGGAGTAAATCTCTTAATTACTTTCATAATCAAACCACTGAAGTGTCAGAAGGAAAGAACCACAGTGGGAGTATTTGTTCCCAGGATCAAGTGAGACTGCTGTGGAAATGAGCAGGAAGTTGCCCAGCAGCCTCTCCCTGGGAGGAATCAGTTGATTATCAGAGCAGTGGTTCACCAGAGAGAGAGGAGAGAGCTCTGAAAAAAAGCTTGGTGCCCTGCCTCTCCTCATTGACCCTCCTTAAGTCAATAGGTCACTCTTGCTAATGTCTAAATGCTAAACCTGGAAAACAAGGAAAAGTCAGAGAAAGTTCCAAAGTTGTGAGGGCTTTCCAGAGCTACAACTACTTTCAGAAAAGACAGTCCCTGCACACAGTAATTGCTCAATGACACTTATTTGAATGAACATATTGGTGGTTTCTTCAGCATAGCCCATGCTCTATAACATATGGCCCCAATGTCCTGGCCACAGAGGACTGGACCATGGGTGGAAGACTGGCCCAAAGACAGATGGCTCTAAGTAGTGTATGTTATACAAGAGTCTGGCAAGGGGACTCTGCCCAGTATTCAGCACTAAATGATAAGGAGGGAGTCAGTAGAAGCAGCAAACGGAGAAAGATAGGAGAGAAAAAAAACAGAAGCAAATAGGGCATAGGACACCGAGAGGGAGAGAAGACATCAGAACACAGAAGCTACCTAATTTAAAAGGTGCAGTGAGTGCATGGTGGCTTCCATGGAGAATAGGCAACATACACACCTGCTTCAGAGGGTGGCCCCCTGGCCACTCTAGATGCTTGTTTTCCTGATGACTTTCTATTGTCCATAAGGCCTGATGGTATAGTTACCACTGAACTTTAAACCACACGGTTTTGAGCCTTACTTTCCCTTAATTCCTTAAAATAAACCTGCATTACCTGAGGTTCTGTGAGACTGTCTGAAAACATGAAAGATTTAGGAAAGGGAGTAACATTAACTAAGACCGCAGAGATGCCACAAGACTAAACCCTCCCCTGAAAATTCTCAAATGCTCTGCGATCATGGGGCACCATACACTAGTTTTATAAACAGTTTGACACATTTTCTTCACACTGGTTAAGATAGCCTTCCTGGCATTTTCTTAGTTACTCCCTTAGTATTAAGACAATTATATTCTACATTTACTAAGTTTCACATGTGCCCTTGTAAGATTCATTGCAGGTGTAATCCCACCAATCATGCGCCCTCTGCCCATCCCCCCTCCCTCCATTCCCTCTCTCCCTTCCCTCTATTCTTAGGTTATAACTGGGTTACAGCTTTCATATGAAAGCCATAAATTAGTTTCATAGTAGGACTGAGTACACTGGATACTTTTTCTTCCATTCTTGAGATACTTTACTAAGCTCCATCCATGTAAACATGAAAGAGGTCTGCACAAAAGATGGAGAAAGTCTCCATCTTTCTTTAAGCCTGCACAATATTCCATGGTGTACATATACCACAATTTATTGGTCCATTTGTGGATAAGTCATCTTTTCTCATTGATAATTAATGGCCAAAATTGTTTCCTGCTCCATGCCAACTTCTTGTTCCTGCATTGTAGTTGTGGGGTTTTTTCCCCTAAAATAATTCACATTGCTCTTCCTGAAGACCAGATCCACTCCCTCCACATCTCCTGGCATCTATAATAATGCAGTCTCTGAATTGCATAGGTGGGAGAATTTGTGGGAATCTCCTTCAGGTGTCAAGAGGCAGAGATCCACCACATCTCCTGGCATCTATAAAAATGCAGTCTCTGAATTGCATAGGTGGGAGAATTTGTGGGAATCTCCTTCAGGTGTCAAGAGGCAGAGATCCACTCTGGTTCTGCATGGCTAGGATAGCTGATAATGATCTCAGCAAGCTGCAGGAGGAGAAGGCTATTCCCTCTGCCAGGAGATGACAACAGCTGATGCATCAGCAGCTTCTCTTTGGTGGGTGACCATGGAGTGACCTGCTTAGGGCATAGGGCTATTAACTCTGCTTCTGTCACCAAAGGCATCTTCCTCCTCTTCCACCATCAACTACCTCCTTGCCACTTCCTTCCTTTCCTGGCTTCCCGGTTCTTCTGGTCTCTCTCTCTGTGTGTCTCACATTCACACTCTTCAAGAAAGGGCATGTTTGGCCATCAGTCACACACGAGCATGGGGCAGAGCAACCCCAGGAATGTAGTCAGTTTCTCAGGCTGCCTTCCAGGTGAGGACGGCCGGTCTGTCATTTATCCATCCTCAGTCCTCTTGGCTGTTTCTTTGTCTCAGCTGTGGCTGTGGATTCAGCAGGTGCTCCGAGGACTTCTTCCCCAAAATACCCAGTGTAAGATTGATGTCCTAGATTATTCTGTGTGCTTTAAGGTGACATGGGATTTAGCATGATAGAGGGAGATGCGTTGATGGCTCATTTTATTGTCATAGATCAGATAAAGGAGTTTCAGAAATGGTAAGAGGGAGGATGTATAATAGTTTGAAGAAAATGTTGAAAAGTTTGATTATAATTTACCTTCCAAAAAATGCAGTTGAGATTGGACAAAAGGTAGCACTGGGTTTATTTGAAACTATTACATAAAATGAAACCCTGATTATATAAAGCTGCACTATAGAATATAGCTTCATAGCTGAAAATAACTGGGAGGTTTTAATAATGCAACTTGTTGAGAGTATACCTGTTCTCTTAGTGGAAATGCTCTATATGCGGTCACTTTACATGGGTGGTGGTACAGGGTATTTACAAATGCAAAATCAAATCGTTGAGTGATACACTTAAGATTGGCGTGCTCGATGTATTTCATTGTCACTGTCCTTCAATTTTGAAGCCAATGGCACGAGTCCTTTTTTCTTTCTATTTCTTTCTTGACCAACCCAGTTTCAGCCTTCTAGCCTAAATACATTTCACACGACATTGCTTTCTCTTCCCTATGATTCTGCCCTGCACTACACCTCCTCTGAAGCAGCTCTGGTCTGGTCTGCCTTCCTCGGCTACCCTTGTCTGATAACACATGTGTTCTGGCTCTTACTGCCTGCTCATTAGCTGTGTGCTTTCTGAACGCAAGCACCATACTCGAGTCCTTTATGTTTCTGTGGAAGTTAGCACAGGACTCAGTTCTTAGTAGGATTTCGTTATGGACGTAACTGTCAGAGATTGTCAGAACTACAGGGGCTCCTACAGATCCTTGGCCATTTTATTTTATTTTATTGAGATGGAGTCTCACTCTGGTGCCCTGGGCTAGAGTGCCGTGGTGTCATAGTAGCAACCTCAAACTCCTGGGCTCAAGGACCCTCTTGCCTCAGCCTCCTGGGTAGCTGGGATTACAGGCGTGGGCTACCATGCCTGGCTAGTTTTTGTTTGTTTGTTTGTTTGTTTTTCTATTTTTAGTAGATACAGGGTCTCATTCTTGCTCAGGCTGGTCTTTAACTCCTGAGCTCAGGCAATCCACCCACCTCAGCCTCCCAGAGTGCCAGGGTTACAGGCATGAGCTGTGGGCCTGGCACCCTTTGTTTTTTCTGATAGAAGGAGCTGACTCACAGGGTGCCTGGGGAAGAGACAACCAAGTGCTATTTTTCCATAGGGGCAAAATGCACATAACTTAAAATTAACCATTTAAAACTGCAATTTAATAGCACTTGGTCTGTTCACACTACTATGCAACTATCACCTCTTTCTAGCTCCAAAATATTTCATCACCCCCAAAGAAAACCTGTCTTCCTGTTCTCCCCCTACTCCAGCCCTAACAGCTGCCCATCTGCTTTCTGTCTCCGCGGATTTGCCTCTGCTGAGTATTTTATACAGACAGATTCACACAGCCTGTGACCTCTGTGTCTGGTTTCTATCACTTGGCATCACGTTTTCTAGGTTCCTCCACGGTGTAGCATATATCCCTGCTTCATTTTTTTTTTTTTTTTTTTTTTTATGGCTAAAGTACTAACATTTTTCAGCACTAACAAAGCACTAGAGTGATATTTTACATGTGTGATTGCATGAAGCCCCTATATAATAACAGCCCTAAGACATAGGAATTATTATTCCTGTTTTATATATCTTGAAAACTAAGGTTAAAAGAAATGAAGTGTCTAGTCCAAGTTTATAAAGCAGACCAAGCACCCAACAAGGCCTAGAATGGAAATTCCTGCACTACATTGAGCTGTCTCCTTGTAAATCCTCCATGTCCACAGTTCTCCCCGCCCTGGACCTGCAGGCCCTGACTTCATGTCTGCATCTGTCTCCCCAGTCCCTGACAACATATCAGAGACTCAGGCACCACATTTCAGAGTGGGCCAAACAGCTCCCTGCTCATGGTTTCCTGTGTTTGAAATTACATGAGTTTCGTCTCAAAACACTGAAAACATTACAGAGATTTCTATTGCACTTCAGTGGGGGTATAATTGGAGTTTTGTCAAATTGAAGCCTACAAGTTATTTTCTTCCATTGGCTGGTGATCCTCAGAGAAGGAGGCCTCTTCTTAAAGCTTTCTTTAAACTGTTGAGGGGAATATGCATGAGCACCACTGAGCCAGCCACAGCAGAGGTGGATTTTCGTAATTAATTCAGGAGACGGATTTATTTCTCTAATTGGTTGTGAAGTTTGTCAACTAGGAGATAGTAAAAACAATTAAAATTGTAAAAAACTTGGTGGAGTTTGGGTATTAAGGATGCACAGAGAAATGGAAAACAGACAGGAGGCCCTAATTATTTCTTCAGCAAGTGTTTAAATATTTACAAATCACAGTTTGGCGAAACTCATTTTTATTTTTATAGATGCGTGTTGTCTCTACTTATGCTAAGATTGTGATTCCACATACAAGTTTTAGGAGCCAGTTTGGAGTTCAAGGATCTCATTCTTAACCCTGAGTTCACAAACCAGCTTCAGGGGATCTACTAACGCCTTGAAATGGGCTGGAAAATGTTACAGGTGTGTACCTTTTTCTACAATGAGTATGCAAAGCTTTTACCACATTTTTGTGGTTTAGGAACCATTACTCCACAGCATTCTCTCCAATTGTCTGTGTCATCAACAGATGCCAGTAGAACAGTCCAAGGACACTAACTCCTTTTGCACCTAGACAAGGGACATCTACAGTGTATGAGGAGGCTTCTGCCATCCCAATGTCTTTGGTGGCCCACTGGCCCCTTAGCAGGAGCTCAACCCCATCTTGGAAAGGTCACTCTTTTAGTGTTGACCTATCCATCTCTTCTTAGTAGACCAAATTGCAACCACCAAGTCAGAGACTGCAGCAAAACCTGGGAGTAACAAGATGAAGGCAATGCTGGGAGCAAGGCAGCTCCTGGGTGAGTGCTCTGGAGGTGGAGAAGAAGGGGATTATCAGAGCCTGGCCACACCACGTGCACTCGTGGACCAACAGCATCAGCACCCCTGAGAGTTTGTTAGAAACCCAGAGTCCCAGGCCCCCATGCTGCACCTAGTGAATCAGAATCTGCATTTTAACAAGTACCCAGGGAACTCATAAATGCATGAGAGCCTGAGCAGCATTGGTCTAGCGGGTGCCCCATCTGGAGCCCCGCAACCCACTCTCGTCTGTCTCCCAAGGGAAGCCACATCCCTCCTCCGTCTCCATCCTGATTCTTGCTCCTCGGTGTCAGGTGCAATTTCTGTAGTTCTCTCGCGTTCCCCGAGGAACCAGCAGTCTCTAGCATGTGTTTCCTGTACGCCTCTGCGTGCTGAGCTCCAGCCCATTTTCTGGAGCACAAACTCCTCTGACTGCACTGTCTTGACGGTATCATCCAGAAGGGAGAGGAAGCAACCAGAAGACCAGGGTTCCTCCTACAGTCATGAGCAAGTCACTGCCTCCTGGGCCTCAGTTTCCCCATCTTCATAAGGTTGTGGCAAAGACTGAACAAAGATATTCATGGAAAGTTCTCTGTGCCCAGCACAGAACAGAGGTTCTGAAAGTGTCTCTGCTGCTACAGTTATTCCGTAAAGGCCCCAGGTGCTCTCCAGAGAGGACACTGACTTGGGATGTAGAAAATCTCTGCTCTTCTCATGCCTGGTCAGAGATTGCCCAGTTTCGTGTAAACCTCCATCCCTTCCCTCTCAGTTTCCCAACCTACGAAGTGAAGCTTTGACCACAGGGCTGTCTGAGATCCTTTATGACTTTGTCAAGGCATGCGCGGCCTCCCATAGAAAGCCATTGCCCACCAGATGTTTTACAAATGGTGAAAAAAAGCTGTATCTATAGAAGTAATCTAACATTCGGACCAGATGAAGTGGTTCATGACTATAATTCTAGCTCTCTGGGAGGCTGAGGCAAGTGGATTGCTTAAGTTTGAGACCAGCCTGAGCAAGAGTGAGATCCCATCTCTACTAAAAGTAGGGGAAAAAAAAAAAAAAAGAAAGAAAAACTAGCTAAGCATTGTGGCAGGTGCCTGTAGTCCCAACTACTTGGGAGGATGAAGCAAGTGGATGTCTTGAGCCCAGAAGTTGGAGGTTGCTGTGAGCTAGGCTGATGCCAGGGCACTCTACCCAGGGCAACAGAGTGAGACTATCTCAAAAAAAAAAAAAAGTCTAACATTTGAAGGGGATCTCTTGAGACAAACATATTTTAATTGCTCTGCCTCCATGAGCATTAATCTCTATCCATAGTGATTGTGAGTTGCTGTGACCCAGAGACCAAACCCACAGTCCTTCATGAGAAACGCTCCACTGAACTTGCCTCAAAACCCGACATACTTCATTCTCACAAAATGAAAAGATTGATTTGGAGCTTCAGCACTTTGTGTTTATCCATCACAATTACAACCGTCATTGTAATGATATAGGCTCTCATGCAGACAATTAAAAATCATGCTCAAAGAATCTATTCTAATTGCTTTGCTTTGAATTACAATTCAATTGGTAGAAACAACCCCCATACAATGAGGAAGGTCACCATGCTTTGTCTATAGTCTCAGAAAATTTTTAACTACCTGTGGATACTGCTTGTTCTCTCCAAAACATCTCAAGGAGATGAAATCTCAAAAGAGAAGAAATACAAAGAAAGCTTTCTCTATTATTTTCTCTATTTATTCCCTTTATTTCTAGACCCCAGGCTCGCCCCTCCCTCACACTTTGCAATTTTCTCTTCTTGCTTCTCCCCACACCAAACTGTCCTGGTGTTTTGTTTTTCTTTTTAATCAGTCCGTCTGAAGTCACATCACTGTTACTAAACAGCAAATGTGATGAGTTAACCTGTTCCCAAGAATTCATCAGTTGTTAATGAAGCTACTCTAACCTTTTTGTGATTTAGAAGTGGAAAAGGAAAAAAATAATCATCCTCCCTTTTCATTGAGTGTGGGTTGGTGTTGGAGGGGTGACGGAGGGAGTGGTGCAGAAACAGCTACACCTTCATCTTTTCTCAAGTTAAGTCAAACTGGTACAATCTCAGCTCACATGTAAAACAATACAGCTCCCTGGGGAAAGCAGTAAAAGAGGGACCATTCACTTGCCCTTCGGTTATTTTTTTCTTCTATGCAAACCCTTTGTCTTTAAGTTCCCCGTCCTGCTTACTTCCACTACTTGACTGAACACAGAACAGTATGCAGAGCCTTTCCATAAGAAATAAAGGGGTTTTTTGCAGTTTTCTGCCAGGGCCAAGTTTGAACCCACCACCTCCAGTATATGGGGCCGGCGCCCTACTCCTTTGAGCCACAGGCACTACCCCAAGAAATAAAGGTTTTGATGGAGTGAAGTCAGTTTCTTTTTCCTGGTGTTTGTCTAGGGTAGAAAGGCAGGTTATTGCAGGTCTGTGACCAGTTTCTAAGGGAAAGAATCAGTATCTCCTGGGCCTGGACTCCCTGTGGGAGGGCCATGTTAGACATGTGAATAACAGGTGTACATTAATATTTTTAGATTTTGGAACTTGCCGTGAATGCCACCTTAAAGGGTCAAGTCAGAATTGAAACTATGTAAAAGGTTCTTAATTTTAAGATTTATGAACAAAGGTATTAGCATCAAGAAGCTGTCAACTTATCACCTTAACATACTTAATGATACTTGATATATTCAAAAGAGATTTGAACCACTTACCCTCTTCTGGGAGATCTTTTATCAGACCGTTCTTTTTGAGATTTGAAGAATGGATGTCATCTCTTAAACATTTTATCACTCTCCATCTGAAGTTTTCTCTAAGGTAAATTCAGTTATTCCCTTTAGTCTTTTAGACATATGTAATTAAACTCTGTGGGTGTGTATCTTGGGTTTCATGTCAGGGAGAGATAAACCCTGATTAGGTTCCTCCCGGGGGAAAGATCATTACTCTGATACATGGTGCTTTTTGTTCTTGAGAGCCTTGCATTATGTTACATCATCTCGTGGAGACAGTTGTCAGTGTACCATTGTACAGTGAAATAATAGCTTACCCCTTTCTTCTATCCACACAACATTCGAGTATCATGCAGTTTTTTTAGAAGCAGTAAACTTTTTAGAAGCAGTGCATAAGAATTGCAATAGCCACAACCTAGAAGACAGGCTGTGATTTCTTTTTTTCTTTCGTTTTTAAACATCTTTCCTATCCAGTATCTTTAAAGCTAAGGTGGTTAGAAGGGTGTGTTGACAAGCGCCTCCAGGAGTCCCATTTTGAGAAAGAAGTCCAAATTATCAGGACAATATTTAGATTGGGGCTGGATGTGCCATGAAATTATGGCTTGTATTAACTGTGAGTGTCCCCACTGGGTTTAGCCACGGAGAAAGGATAAACTATTTTGCAAACCCAGAAGGACACTGATAATTTATATTGCAGAAAGGAGAGAAAGAGGAAACGCAGGCTTCCTTTCTTTCTGTGGGAAGAAATCCTCCTGCTGTTTTCTTTTTCTCCCCTCCCCCCCCTTTCCTTCTCTCACTCCCGGCTCTTTACTCTGTTCTCTCTCTTCCTCATCGCTTTCCCCTCTTCCTTTTCTCTAATATAAAATAAACCTATACTTACATATTCTAAACAAAAGTTCATACATGTGCACGTGTGTGCGCATGCATCCGTGTTTGTCTCTGTGTGTGTGTGTGTGTGTGTGTGTGTGTAATGACAGGATGGTTATGGTAGCAATATGGCGTCTTTCATTGGCAGGGAAGTAGGATTAGGGTAATACTTGTGTAGTGGCCTCAAGATGATTATTCATAAACATTTACTCATTTTGGTATTTTTAGCAGGTGGTGGAAGAACGGACTCTTACACAGGTGTCTTTAACCAAGGA
Organism: Loris lydekkerianus; assembly: GCA_963574355.1. Taxonomy (NCBI): domain Eukaryota; kingdom Metazoa; phylum Chordata; class Mammalia; order Primates; family Lorisidae; genus Loris; species Loris lydekkerianus. Next base: position 16,000 of record CAUYPK010064633.1, read on the forward strand.
AACAATGACAGGAGGCAACATTATGAAGCAGGTGAAATTTATCATCACACCCTATGTCTCCCTTTTCTGGAAACTTTTACTTCTTTCTGTATTCCTTCTAGACTTGACCACTTATCAAAATCCCAGGGAAGTGGTTATAAACTTAGTCGTAGCAGCAATAAATGGTTTAGGAGTGGTTAAGAGTCAGACAGATCTGAGATTGAGTCCTGGCTCTGCCATCTACGATAAGACTTTGGACAGGTTTATCTTTCCAAACCTCGAGTTCCTTAAACTGGAAAATGGGAAGAATAAAACCATTTAGCATCTGAGTGAGCATCTAAAACACGGAGCACAGGGGCTGGGATGTAGCAACTGCATCTTCCATGATAGTTTTTGTTATGATATTTTTACCTCCCTGAAGTCGGAGAAGGAATCTCAAATCTACCAGTAAGTTCGAAGAAGTTTCTTTTATTTTTCAGGAAAAACAAGTACTGAAATCATCCCACTCTCTGTTAGTTTAAGATAGACTCTGTATATTGTGTAAGATCACCACCTATTAAAGACAAGTAAATGTTTACTTTTAATTTATTGTCTTTTGGGGGGCAGAGGGTATATCAGCTTGTGTTTGCTACATAACAGCCTACCCCAAAAGTTATCCTAAAACAACATTCATTATTTCTCAAGATTCTGTGACTTGGCTGGGGGTGTCTTCTAATCTGAGTCAGCTTTGCTGGGGCTGAACAGCCAAAAATAGCCTCCCTCACAGGTCTGGGGTCTCCGCTGGGAAGGCTGAGGTGGCTGGGCTAGGTGGGGCTTGTGTACCGTAGTCTTTCATCCTCCAGGAGGCTAGCTTGGGCTTGTTCACATAGTGGCAAAAGGGTTCCCAGCAGCTGTGGGGGGGAAACTCCACTGAGCAAGCATGTTTCAAGCCTCTGTTTGCTAACTAGCCAAAGTAAGTCACATGACCAACCCAGATTCATGGAGTGGGCTCTGCAGCCTGATGGGAGTTGCTGCAAAGAACCCCTGGCTACTCAAAATCTTTAATATGAGGATTTTAGACTATCCAGTTCTCCTAATCTTCATACACAGCTATAAAAAGAGTGCCACTCCAGTCCACTGAGCACTCTTTGTCCTAATAAAAGAAGCAAAATCTTTATGAAAATGTGTAAAACTTCTTAGAATACGGAGTCATTATCTATATCTAATTCTTGGCCCTCAACCACTACTCCTCAACGCAGGTATACAATTTCCAAGATGACTGTAGCCCCCCAAAAATTGGTCCAGAGTTCTCTGTACAAGTCAGTCTCCTTTTTACTATTTAGAAATCTGTGGAGCAGTTCTGCATTCCATGCTAATTCAAGAAAATGCAGGCAGATGAAATGCCTTTGCAAAAGACACTAGCTGGAAAAAAACCACAGAGTTTGGAAAACGTTTGAAGTAAACAAAACAACACTACAGCTGCACCTTTTGCAACTTCTCAGCCAAGCACTGAATCCTGGTGACATGAAGACTGTGGGCATGCCGTTCAAAAAGCTCAGTGTGGGTGGGAACTGTGGCTCACTCCTGTAATCCTCATGGCTACTTGAGAGGCTGAGGCAAGAGGATCGCTTGAGCCCAAGAGTTTGAGGTTGCTCTGAGCTATGACGATGCCATGGCACTCTACCCAGAGCACTCTGTCTCAAACAAATATAATATAATAGAAACAAAATATTAGAAAAACAAACTGCTGCAGCATCTTCAAACTGATTGGCGTATCTTCCCTACTGCTCTATTTTCATAGCATGATGCTGTTCTTTTCTTGAATTGTATGGATTTGTACAGGTCTCTTTTGGCTCATCATTTATATCCAGTGCCAGTAAAAGAAGGGACATTGTGTGTGTATCGTATGAATGGAAAATTCTCTGCAGTTACAACTTAATACTATGTTTTCTGCAAACGGAATATTCTGCGGAGTCCATTTTTTGCTCTCTGGCTAGGCAGTGACTCTTGTGGAGACACTAGAACAGGTCAGACAGCTGGCCTGAGTTTCGCCCATGTTTCAGCCACACAGGACTTGTGTGTCTGATGTCAGTGATAACTTCACACAATAAGTAAGGTAGGAGACAAGAAAAAACTTGGAATTTAATTCTCCATTCACCTTTGATAAGTTATGAATTTGGGCAGTATAAACAACATCTCTGCATCTAAATTTCTCCTTCTATGAAACGGAAATATAAATTCTTTCTTGACTGTCCAACTAGGTATTGTTCGGAGGATCAAATTAAATCATGTATGAGAATGTGATTGGCAAATTTGCAAAATCTATATAGAGATGACGGTATTGTTCTTTGCTATTGCTAGCCACCAAAAGGAACATGTCCATCATCACTCAAACCAGGAAGGTACTCAGGTCTGTTTCACTACTTTGAGATCAGGATAAATAATTAATCCAACATCAAGTGGAAAGGAGGAAAGCTATTCCCACAGGTCAGGTATCCTCAATTCCAGCCCCATAATCATCCTCATGCTAGCTTATTCTTGGAGAGTTGCAGGGTACCAGAACTTTCATTTATTTAGAGACTAGTTATCTAAGGCATGGATTATTTCCTTTCTGTTGCTGCCTAAATTTACTGCAGTTCATTTCCTAGGTAACATTTAGCAGTACTTGATTCAGGCATAGGAGAGAAAGTAAAAGCTGAGAACTTAACTATCTGGGGAAATGGAGTGAGGGTGAGTACATCATACCAGTATAAGTTACCTGTTATCTCCCTAACCTCTTCGGTAGTGAGTGTTCAGTCTGTTGCACACTGTCAGCAAACAGGTTATTTTTTGTGTGTCTAGGAAAAATGAAAATTTGTTTAAGAACAAAGAGGTGCTCTCTGTAATATCCTTCTACTCCCCACATGTGTGTATTTCCTGTCCCCCCTTCCTCTCTCTGCTTTCTCCTCTCCTCTCACCCCTCCCATCTTTGAGTATCTTGTCTTTATGGAAGTGTCACTCAGCAGCTTGCACTTTGGTGAGAGTAATTAATAGGAAATCAAAGAGCTAAACATTTCATTTCAATGTGACTTCTTCATATTTTCAAACTTAAAAAATAGATCTGTGCCCCTCTTCTGATTAAGAATAGAAACTGAGATGCTAAGATGGGAGAACCATTTGTACAAACCCTCTCTTTAAAAAAATTATCATTATCATTACCAAAACCCAAGCCCTCCGCAAATGGAATAACTACACGAAAAGAAATCTGCCCGTGCTGTTGTTGAGGAATGATAAATAATGCCTTATTTTTCTTGTCACTTTTACCTTTTGAACTACTTTCAAATTTTTTTTACATAAAAATCTGGTACAGTGATCTAAGATTTTCAGGAAGAACTTTTAACTCATAGGTACTTGGGCAGATGGGACACTCAATCCTTCTGCGGTCTACCAATGTGGTTATTCAATGTGGTTGCATATAGGGCAAGCGTCTGAGAAGGTGTGCATCAGTGGATGTGGCTTAGAACCTAAACCGCAGGCCGAAAACCCCAGGGCATTTCTTCTCTCTGCCTGTGCCTGAGTCCAGCCTATACACAATCATTCAATCTTTCAATGACTATCTGTAAATTGAGGTGAATCATGGGAATTTTGTGAAAAAAATTAGGATTTTCTTAAAAATAATAACACCCATCATTTGTTGACTGCCTCCTTGGTGCCAAGATATTGGGTTAAATGCTTTATAAATGTTTTGTTAACTTTTAGAACATCTCTAGACATTATTATCATGTTGGCTTTGCAGATAAGGAAGTGAAGTTAAATGTGTTGCCAAAGGTCACGCAAGCAGGTTCACATTCAAACCCAGATCGGTGAGCAAATGACGTTAGGTGGCAGGTTTGACTGTGTCTTTGTAACTATTGTTGGTGTTCTGAAAATTCCTTGAAAGGAAACTTTGGAGAAAATCATTTGAATTATAAGTTCCAGTAGGAGACCGTAGTTAAATACATCCCCCGAGCCTCATTTCCAATAAGGATGCCTTAAGAACAACCAGAGGGGGAGTCTGGTGTGTGTCTTGTGACTCTTGGAGAATGCCCTGGGCTGCTGTGTGGCCACAGAATACCAGGGACAGGGATCTGGCTATAGAAACAGAGTAGAGGTCTGTGCTTTGGGAAGTCAGTGGACTTCTGTGGACTAGCAGGCAAAGGAATGTTCTCCCAGTGTGAGGATATGGGCAGAAAGAGAAATGGTCTGTAGCTGAGCTTGGCAGAGGGGCATCAAAACAGCGGCAGTGAGAACCAGTGTGATGTCAGACTTCTGAGAACCAGAAACCCGAAGGAAAGGTGCCAGGAACCAGCCAGGCACTCTGGTTAGAAAGCCACAGAGGCGAGAAGCCAAGTGGTGGGGATGGGGCCAGCTCCGGGTAGAGGCCTCCAGAGTGGACTCTGCCCGGCCAGCTCATGACAGTCCAAGCAACGAAGACATTTCCTGCTCCCCAGCTCCCTTCTCCTCCCCTGATTTCTCAAGGCTTGGAGCCGAGGTTATCCAGCAGTGTGTGGCTGACTGGAGTGCGAGGCAAGAGGGAGGACCAGGGCCCCATCAGGAGGAAACAGAAGTGGCTCCCTGCCCAGGTAGGCTTCTCACTGCAGCAGGCTGAGACCCCAGCTCCCACTCCAGATCACACTCGACACTGAGTAGTAAACCAGAATGGACACATCAGTTATTGAATTGAGACTGCGTCCAGGTCAAAAGTGAGAAAATGATTTTTGTTTTGCTGTCTCTGAGAAGGTAGGAGAGCCGAAAGCCATGGACAAGATTTGCAAGAGAGTTTCTAGGAGAAAAAAAAAAAAAAAAGCCTTTTTATTTTACTTTTTAAATCTTATTTTAGCAATAACATTTGGATCAGGGATAAGAGCGGCTTAGCAGTAACAACAAATAAACGTCATGTTGCCTTGTTAGTAGATTTCTGAACAATGTTGTCCTGAGGAGAACCTTGCCTTCTCACCAGAGAAGAGTTATATACCAAGGCAAAACTGCAAAACACAACTATGGCAGACATCACCTCACTGCGGAGCCTTTGTCTTCACCTACCACACACATAACCTTGAGCAATTCACTGTGTCTCTGTAGTAGAATTTCTACATCTGCTAAATAGGAGAATAATGTCACTTTTTCATAAGATTTTTGAAAGGAGAGTCAATAAATTAACATATTTAAAGTGTCTAGAAGAATAAATGACACATGGGGAGCATTTCATTTGCTATTTAAAGTGAACTTTATTAAATCAACACATGAATCCAAGCAGTTAATTTGAAAGCATCTAGGCAATAATTGAATAGTGAGTTTAAAACAATAAAATATAAGAAATATTCTACTAGTCTAAAAGCAATGAGAGTCATGGAATTTTTGGAGTGAAGTGATAAATTAAAACTTGAGTTCTTTTTTTAATCTGAACTCTGTGGGTTACTACGTGTACAGCGAGCCCATCTCCAGACGTGGACAGATCTGTCCTGTGACTTTCTGTGTCCACTGGAGATCAGTATGGACCTGGAAAGTCCTGGAAGCAAGTGACCATCTTCCATGTTCAGAACACAGTGTTGGGTTGGATGATGCTAATTAATTTTTATAAAATGCCTTAGTAGGAGCTTCAGGTTCATTTTCTATTTTGATTCAGGGCATGGCTTGATCTATTTGTTGTTGTTGTTTTTAAACAGAGCAGAAGTCATTTCCTGCCATTCTAGCAGCTTCTATCTAGTGTTCATTCCTTACATCTATTTTCTTTCTTTATTTTGCAAACAAATATAATCTAAAATTCCTTGGCTATTGGGGTCATTTGCTACATCTCTGGAGTGTGATCACAGATTGATTTGATGCATTCCTGAATTACACGATTTTCCTTCCAAGGAGAGGAAAATTCTATCACCCATTTGATGTTTCTGCTGGGATTATGTGCGTACTATTAAAGAGGGAATATGAATACTTCTCTTTCTCAATCTAGCTCTCTGAAAAAAGACTTAAGGATGGCTTTTAGAAAGTTTGGAAAGGGTAGCAGAAAAAAGCATGGAGGCTGGAGAAGAAATAGTGTCTATTATATTTCCAAGTTATCTTTTCTTTTCACACTCACTCCCTTCTCAACCACGTAATAATGGGATCTGTTAATGTACATAGGCCTGAAGTTTCAGAATATCAACATCAAAAGTCATAGTTCTTATAGTGTATGTTTCAGTTTAGCCCATAGAGTAGTGGTGAAGAGCAGGGTTCTGCCACCGAAGGACTTGGGCTCACATGAGAGCTCCATCCTCCCTTGCCAACACAGGACCTTGAGCAGGAGACGTGTGCTCTCCGTGCGTGGGTTTCACATCTGTAAAGGCAATGGGAAAAGAATTAAGTTCTTTACAAGATCGAGGAGCACCTAATAAGTCTTAGCTCTTTTTTCTTTCATTTCTCTGCTCTTAATTCTGAATGAAAGGATAACTACTTATTTAGTGTTGTTTCTCCATGTTGTTTAGAAACATGCTGGCATATTGCAAATGGAACAGAAGAAGTAGATAAAAATCTAAGTTTGTATTAATACAGCCTATTTGTATTTTTAAGGTCATGTGCTGGTAGTGATAAATCCCATTATTCTTGTTTTTAAATGGCATTTGCCTTGTAGAACTTGTATCCAAAGGGGTAATGAATCTCTGCAGGGGTCCTCAAACTATGGCCCACGGGCCACATGAGGTGGTGTGATTGTATTTATTCCCGTTTTGTTTTTTTACTTCAAAATATGTGCAGTGTGCATAGGAATTTGTTCATAGTTTTTTTTTTAAACTATAGTCCAGCCCTCCAACGGTCTGAGGGACAGTGAACTGGCCCCCTGTTTAAAAAGTTTGAGGACCCCTGCTCTAAGGCCTGTATCCTACCTTCTTCTTTCCCCACTCACTTCCTTCTACCTTGGTCTCCTTCACAATTTCTTTCTGGCGCTTCCTCCTGTCTCCATCTTTGTTCTTTTGCGTGTTTAGCTGTACCATTCTCACCTGCTAGAGCACTGCCTTTCCTATCTTCATCTTGCTATGAAATTAAAATTTCCTAAATTTGCCTTTACTTTTGGTAACTTACCCTTTCACAAGGAGGTAAACATCAAAGTAACATATGAAAAGGAAAAGAAAAAAAATTAGGAAGCAACTTTTTATAGCTGGATGTGTTTTTTCTAGATTAAATTTTTGTTTGAGTTTTACTTAATAATTTTAATTCATTGTGAGTGTTTCGCAGTATAATTCTGTGCATCCACAGAAAAGCTATTCTACTCTGTAAGGTAGAGTGAAAGTAATTTTTCTCTATGTCTAACTCCAACAATGCAAACATTTCACTGATTGACTTAGAAACGAGAAATAGAGTCTAAAAAGTCAATTGTGTGTTTGTTTCAATATTTCCATTCACTAGCATGTGTTTACCATTTTTCTGGAAAGGAATTGCCTAATTTATAAGGGTATATGCTCTTCCATGGGATAACATGAATTTAAAGTTATGCCCACCCACCCACCCCCATAAAAAAAGAAAACAAGAAAAAAGTAAATAATTGTGAATTTGTGAGCAAAGTAGACCCAAATGTCTTTTTTGGATGAGGTCACATAGTTGACTAGGTGACACAAATGTCTTTATTGGATGAGGTCACATAGTTGACTAGAAAAATGGAAAACTTGATCAAATTTAGTAACAATTTTCATTATTTCCCCCACTTCAACTTACAGGGCCAATGACTTTAGCTGTGGGATGTACTCCTCTTGTGAGGACCAAAGTAGCCAGTTCACTGCTTAGTATGGCATCTTTCTGCCACTCAAGAAGGAATGGGGGCATTTCAATTACTGTGACATTGTTATGGAGTGTGTTGAATATCCTCTAACTTATTAATTAAGCATATAATTTTTAAACTTCATTACTTTTATATTAATAATAAAAACCACTTACAATACATCTAGAGAATTTCCAGGTTTGTACAGTTCTTAACTTAATGTCCATAAACCAATATAAAGAAAATAGTAGCTCAGGCTAAGGACAATTAATCTTGAAATGAAGATCAAGCAGGGATTTCTCCTGGGACATTTCAGGTGCACACTTTGTGCAATGAATAGCTTTTCCTATGACACCCAGACAGTAGACGTCTCAAGGGGTTCTGTTGCACTAATTATTTCAACAGCCTTAAAAATGGGCTGCTAGTAACATCCTAATAATCACCTAAATAAAAGCAATCCTATGGGATACTTAACGTTCCATCACTTTTTGTCATCTGTCTGGATTGTTTCTGTGCTATTTAGGAAAGCAACTCATTTTGAATAATGTTATTGACCAAATTCTTAGAGTTGTCTTAAGAGGATTTGTCCCGTCTTTTGCCTAATCTCTTTAGGTAAAAAAAAAAAAAAAAAAAAAATCCTGGCTCGGTGCCTGTGGCTCAAGCAGCTAAGGCATCAGCTGTATACACTTTATTCACCTCAGCTGGCAGGTTCAAATCCAGCCCAGGTCCACCAAACAACAATGACGGCTGCAACCAAAAAATTAGCTGGGTGTTATGGCAGGCACCTATGATCCCAGCTACTTGGGAGGCTGAGGCAAGATAATCACTTAAGCCCAGGAGTTGGAGGTTGCTGTGAGCTGTGATTACATAGCACTCTACCCAGGGCAACAGCTTGAGGCTCTGTCTCAAAAAAAAAAAAAAAAAAAAAAAAAAATCCAAATAGCTGCTATAACTTCACAGCATAGATATGAAAAGAAATTTACTCAATTGTATTCAATGTAGGGCATGGGTTCTTAGACATTTTGGGATCACAAATCCTTTGAGAAAATGATGACAATGTTAGATCCCTTCCTTGGAAAAATACACAAAGATTCATAACATTAAATATCATATACTGTCTGAGGAGTTTTAAGATCTCTTAAAGCTTACATAAAAACCATTTAACCCAAAGATGCCATTAATTTGAACTTCTGTAGCTTAGGTCTGATTAAGATACGTCCATGTAAATGAAAGCCAGTATATAGATGGAAAAATCTAGCTCTGGAACTTAATTTGAAGTGGGCACAACATCAGTATCAACAGACACTATCAAGAGAGGTATTTTCATTTATGTAAGGGGCAACATAATTCCTTACACAGACGCAGATCCAATTTACAAGGATTGGCAGAATCTGATGTTTGTAACTGAGATATTCTTGGAGGTGACAAAATTTAATATTTTTATGGCAGCAAAAGCTTACTTAAAATTGTCCGCTGTTCCTAAGAAGACTGGCACTGAGCAAGCAGACTGGTGACATAAAGCAAGCTGTTTCTGATGTAACCTTCCAACCACATTATATGATCATGTGAAAGAAGAGCTTTATTTTCTGTCTCACGTGAGGGAAGGGGCCCTACAATAAATAGAATATCTGGAGCTATATGATTTTAGGGGCTTTTTTGAAACTCATTCGTCGCTTTGGTTTTCAACAATTGTTTAATGTCCCTCTTTTCTAGTGGAAAATTTAATTTTGGAATGTGATTGTCAGGTTAATCAGAGCTGGAATTATCTATACAAAGAAGTAGCTGTGGGCTTTGATTACCTACCTAACCTTAACCAATCGGCAGTTGGCTGAGTGGGTAGGCAATAGAATTGTCATTCTGTGATTTTTGCTGCATATGATGCCCAATGCGTCAAAAGGGTTTATTTATAGAAGATCATGAAATTCTCAGCTTAAAGTGGAACATTTTGCTTCTCTATTCTCCTACTAATTAAGAATTGTCACTGATTTTTGCAGTTACCTACTTAAATAGTATTGGTTCCTGTACTGTACATTTTTTTTAGCACATGTGTCTGTGTGTTTCATACACAACACATTACACATGAAAACTCAGAGATGAAAGTAAATTTAGATTGGATAAGAGGATGTAAAATTATGTGGGTGAATTCTTTTTATAAGACCATAACTATCAGAAGTAAGTATGTTCTATGGTGAAGTTTCTATTCTTTTTTATTTGTTTTTTTTTTTATATTATAATATTTAATGTCTAAGTACCGCTTTAAATCCACATTTGAGAACTTTTTCCAGTGCAATATTCTTGCAAAAAAGAGAAGGAGATACATGAGAATTCAACTGTAGTTGTCTTTGCATGGAGAGGTTTTTAGATGATTTCTCATTCCCTCTGTTTCTTTATCTTTGTCTTCCAATTTTTCTGTAAAATGTATTGCCTTTGTAGTGAGCAAAAATCTAGCACATAAACTTTATTTTGAGAAAAAATAATAATTCTCTGTTGTAAAAGATGTGGGCTTTTCTAAAAAGAAATTTGTATGGTTCTCAGAGGCCAGGAAGGGAGGATGGGAAGAAGTTGGTTAACATGCAAAATTCCAGCTAGGCAGGAAGATTATCCTGTCTGGCAGGAAAGTTTGTGAACTCTTCCTAGAAAATGTGCTACATACCTCATGGCTAAGTATCACTATAGACTTTGTCTGCTATGCTTCTTTCTCACAGTCAGCTGAGGATTTAGGCATATAATTTGACAAGTTTTTGCAATGTTTTGGTCAGTTCTGCTATTTACTGGCTACCCTCACAACTCATCAGTGATGGTTTCTTTCCCCATAGGAAAATGTTTAATCCATCTGGACATTGCCATTTTCTTCATGGTATTATCCCCACAAACTTGGACATCCCTGATTTTACTTCCCGTCTTGCTAAATTTAACAAGCAATTTATGAATGTTTGTTTGTTGCTCTTATTCAAGCTCTGACATTCTCATGATGGCACACAAAAACACAACAATAGTGAACACCACTCAGCAAGACATTGTTACATGTTGACATGAACACGACTGTAAGATACTGATATACCAAGTTTATGAAACCTTACCAAGTTGGTTGTACAGTGCTGCCAATGTTCACAGTGGCAAGTTTGCAACTACTTAATTGTCAGACCTCTGTAAGTTCTAGTTCTTTCCCATTGTAGGATGAATATAGTTAATAATAATTTATTGTACATGTTCAAAAAGATAGAATAAAGATTTTAAAAGAAATGGCAAGTGTTTGAGGTGATAATTACTCTGATTTCATCATTATACATAATATACATAGGTTGAAATATTATCTATACCCCATTCACATGTATAATTACTATGTGTCAACTAAAAATTAAAAAAAAAAAAAAAAGAAAACAAAGCAATTTGGAATAGAGGTAAGGCACACTTGGTTCTTGGCCCAGGGGGAGTCATTTCAAAGGCAAGGTCCTGCCTGATTTGAGGGTACATGAGTGAGATTTCTCAAAAAGAAAAAGAGTGAAAAACTAACATGTAAAGGCTAGAGAAAAAGCTCTTTCTAGTTGCAGAAACAACTGTTTCCATGAAGTTGAATCTCAGGTTAATGTAGCCTTGAGGGACTCTTAAGAGGTTTATAGAAGAGGTATTTGGGATCAAATCACTGCCTCAAGTACAAGCCAAGTTTTGTGCCTAATTTATGAGGTGATGGGAATTCATTTGAAAGAGTTTCAGTAGGCGAGTGGTAAGATCAGTGCTATGCTTTAGAAAAATTAATTTACGAAACGGGTTAAATGGTTTGGAGTGTGGAGTAATAGTAGAATGAATTTAAGTTGTTGAGATTCTTCAAAATACCCCAGATGAGATCTTGATAATGGCACTGTAGTTCTATTGAGTAGGACAAGTGAGATGATAAAAGATAGTAAAAGAAAATTATGAACATCTTCACTTTATCTGAGACATTCCATTTATTTAATTCTGAATTGATTGAAGCCAGAAAGCTGAAAATGAACTAAAAATTCCAACTGACTTGATTTCCCAAAATCTTACTCTACTGTCTTAGTCGAGTGTCCTTAAGGTAATATTCAAGGGTTTTAGAAAAAATGAATTTATAAAAAAGGCATTGGTAATAAAGTATTTGTGTCTTTAAATCTCTGCCTTATGGAATCGACATATGTAAAACTCACTTTATACTTTCTCTGTTGAATGTGTTAATGAATATAATAGAGGGAAACTGAAGAGCCTGTAAGCTTACGCCACCCATCTAAGTTTACACCACCCATCAGACTATACTCACTGCAGACTCATTTTTTTTCTGAGTCATAAATAACCATTTAAAAAGTTGGATTGCACAAACCTAAACATACAAAGTTATCAAGTAACTGTTACATTTTTATCTCGCAGAAAAAGAAAATGAAAATTCATTGGATTTATATAGTATATGCTCAAGAAATATTCATTGAGTAATTAGAAAAATGAACAAATAAATGATAAACATTGAAGTTATAGTGAATTTTTAAAATCTCTGTATATAGTGGGGAGGGGTTATAGTTTTTGTAGTTTTTAGATATTAGGTTTGTTAGAAAATAGTGGCTAGGCCTAGTAGTTCACACCTGTAATCCTAGCACTTTGGATGGCTCGAGGCAGGATCACTTGAGCCCAGGAATTCATGAGCAGCCTGGGTAATATAGTGAGACCCTCTCGCTACAAAAAGAAAAAAACAACTTTTTTAATTAGTGGGGGGCAGTGGTTCTTGTCGGTAGTCTCAGCTACTCCAGAGGCTGAGGCAGGAGGATGGCTTGGGCCCAGGAGTTTGAGGGTGCAGTGAGCTATGATCATGCCCCTGCACTCCAGCCTGAGTGACAGAATGGAACCCTATCAAAAAAAGCAAGTATCATATATCATGGTCCTCAAATGTGGGCAGTCATTCACAGAAGAACCCTTTACTCAAGACCTCTAGTACTGTGGTTTGAACTTTTTTATGTATTACAGTTTGCACTGAAGTGACCCAAGAGCAAGGAATGAGTCCTTAAAATCAAAGAAAATATCACTCAGCAGCTGATGTTCTGGATACAGCATACGGCATGGATCAGAAGTCTACCCCCATGCTGAAACTCAAATTGCACTAGAGCAGGCTCCAGGTGTAGCTGTCTTTGAATGGCTTTTTTCCTCTTAAGAGTCTTTGGCCAGTCTGGAATTGTTCTATATTCTTTCACATTTTTTGACAGACACAACAAGAATGGCAGCCACGCTATGATTTGAAGCCATCTGTGGTCGTTAACACTCACACACAGTAATAATGTTAATTTTTCTTGGCTATTTGGAGAAATGAGGAAAGATAAGATTAAATTTATGGCTTGGAAAATATGTTTCTCATCAACATGGTCTGGGTCTTTTCACGGCATATGCAAATTTTAATGAATTCTTAAAATAGCTGCTGTGTCTTTTAATTTGGTGAAAAGGAAGGAGGAGATCTTAGGCCATCTAATCCAAACACTTGCCTCATTTTATAGTGGAAGAAACAAAAAAAATGGAAATGTTACAAGGGGGAAACCTTGAAAAGATTAAGGAATAAGCATAGTAGGGTGATACCTTTCTCTGTCAGAACCCGGGTGAAACCTAGCAGTTCTCTCCCACGTTCCTGAAGAAAGCAGGCCAGGTTACAACATTTGCTAAGAAAAGATCAATTGCAAATTTCATCTAATATTGACAAAGAGTCTGAGATGGTAGTCACATTGTATAACCCGTAACTGAGCTTAGTGTGTACCGAGTTTTAGACTGATGATCTCCGTGGCATCCAATACATTGACCAGGCTCTAGCATAAAATTTTTAAAGTTGATCTAGAACTGTAAACAACAAAATAATAATAATTTGTGGCTGTAGCACATCTCAAGTCATCAGATAATTCATCTCTTGTTAATAGGAAGCACTTCTGGGCTTTCTCAGTCGGGCCTTGGGAATTGAGATGCAAATTACAAACTCTGTAGGAAGTCACAAACTCCTTCTGTGAGAACCAATGAGCTCTCAAAACAAGTAAAATCAAAATGCTTTTATTAAGTGTAGTGCCCTGCCTAAGATTTCACTTGTCTCATTTCTTCTTTCAAAGTTCTATGCCTCAAGAAATAATTTGGTTTCAGATCTTTAAACTGTTACACAGAAGAGCAAAATCCCTCATCTCGGGTTCCTTTTCTGTTGTCAGGCACAAACACAGAAATATGTAACAGATGCTGGGATGGGGAATGATACGGTGATGAGCTAAATGCTAAGGGGCCTTCCCTCTCTGAGCCAGGACATTCGACTTCCTTTCCATCACAATTTGAGGAACTTATGTAAAAGTAGTGTTTCTGAGGTTTTCTTTACACTGCACCTTTAGATGGTCAACTGGAATGAGATCCAAATGGCAAATACCAAATTAGCCATGAGCCTGAACATGGTGAGGACACAGTCTCAGTTTTAAAACCAGCTAATTGTGTGTCCATGCCGAAGTCACTGTAAAGTTGACTCTGAGGCCCCCTCTGCATTTGGAATGCCATGATGTAAAGTAACTCTCTGCCAGCTATTTGGTTTTTGGCTTCCTTTTCTGCATTAAAACTGGCACATCGAAAGGATCCTTGATTGACTAGATAATCACTGTTTTCTACAAACTTCCATTAATTGAATGACATAATCCAAATGTCCACTTCTCTCTGTGCTCATCACTATGTTCATAATGTTTAGAAACATTGTCTCTCCCATGTCGATTATTTACTGGTCTTCTGCTTCCATCTTGCACACACACAGATACACACACAGGCACATACAGGCACATGCATACACCACTTTGCACAAAATCTATTCTCCCTGTGGCAGCTAAAGTGAACACTTTGAAGTATAACACCTCCAATGGCCTCCTACCAACATGGGCTAAACTCCCAACCCCTGGCCTGCTTTGGACAGCTGCCCACGCTGGCCCTGCATCCCTCTTCCACAGCTGCCCTCACTCGCCACACTCTGGCACTCTTGACTTTTGCAGGAATGTATTCTTCCAGCTGGAATGGCCTTCCCTGATCATCACAGACCTTTTTGTCATTCAAGATCTCAGGGTGGCACTGCCGTGCCTTAGGGAGATCTTCCTGATCCCATCCTGACAGTGGGCTGCCATCAGACTCTGATATGATCAACTCACTGTATTCCTTCAATAGCACTTAACCATTCTCTGAAGTCATGCTTCTGTATTTCCCACTACTTTTATTTCTTTCTATATCCCTAAAATGTTTAAAAAGACTTTGCTTAATCTTTCCATTCATAAGTCACTAGAACAGTGCCTCGCACACAGGTGTTCAATGATTATTTTTCAAAATACTCTAGAAGAGAATAAGAATATCTTTTATTTGGCTAAAAGAATTTAGTTTTGTCAACTCCATGGCCTAATTGACTTAATATGTCCATAGATAGGAGTAGATATGTCTTAACCTTTTTCCTTGGGAAGTTTGAGCTTGTGAGGTCTGGTTTCATAGGTTGAAATCTCTGTAGATTATGTCGAGTTAGATGGGTTTAAATTGATAAGTGAAGCTGGTGTGGCTCATGCCTGTAATCCCAATACTCTGCAAGGCTGAGGCAGGTGGATCCCTTGAGCTCAGGAGTTCAAAAGAAGCCTAAACAAGAGCAAGATCCCATCTCTAAAAAATAGCCCAGCATTGTAGGGGACATCTGTAGTCCCAGCTACTCAGGAAGCTGAGGTAAGAGGATTGCTTGAGCCCAATAGTTTGAGGTTGCTGTGAGCTATGATGCTAGAGCACTCTACTGGAGCCACAAAGTGAGACTCTATCTCTAAATAAATAAATAAATAAGTGAAATAGCTGTGTTAACCAAGAGGGTTCATAGTATCATCATATAACTTGCATCTTTAAATTACACACAGCTATATGCAAAATGAGCACGCACAAAGAAAATTCACAGAGATGTAGGTACATCCAGGTGCACACACAAGTTCAGAGAACTATCTTAGTAGGTGAAAACAACAACGCCAGTAGTACCAGTAAAATATAACACCCAAACAGTTGACCTTTATTTTAACATGTGATAGCCAGAGCCATAAGGTAATGCAATTATAAAAATATAAGCTAGAAAGTGTGCATCTAAATAGATGAATCTCCGAATATTGTTTTCAGGATACCATACAGTGTGTTCCACTTGACTCATCATAGATTGATTCCAATTCCTAACTTGTTTTTGATAAGTTTGCTAGAACTTAGAACGTTCTAGAACCTCTTAGAAGAGAATTATCAACTGTCAATAGTGGAAACATTTGCAAAAATTCCCTTGCTAAAGATGCACACTTAATCCCCAGGAAGGTGAAATGATTTGCCTCATGACTGGTCAGTGATGAAAGAATCCAGAAAAGAGGAGTGCTCAGGGTAGCATGAAGAGCCTGCAAAAAGGGTGGGATGTGCAGAGCTGGAAGGGCAGAAGTTAGGCCCTCTCAGAGGGGGAGAACCTGTGGAGAATACAGAACTTTCCTGGGATGCGAACCTGGGAGTGAGGATGACCCTGGAGTGAGAGTAGATAGCTCAGATAGGGTACCTTGAGTGGCCCCAAATTATAAAGACATTTCCTCCCTCCCTCAGAGGAATCAGAGGTATTTCTGGGACATCTGTGTCTGGGTGTGAGGCTCTGGGAGCAGGTGTGTGTAGGACAAAGGAAGGGGGGACAGCTCCACTTCTGACCCTTCATCTGGGAGTTGACTCTGCAGTGTTCCAGCCATAAAGGCCTTGATAAGAAAGACCAAATTAAGGAAACACTTTAATACACTATTTTATTGCCTTTCATTTTATTTACTTATTTTTAACAGACCACACATTATCAAAATTCAAAAGTTTTAAAAGGCTATAATGTAACTAATGATACATTTCTTATATACCTACTCGAAGAGGTATTTTAAAGTGTGGATGAGGACAGATTAAATATTAATAATGTACTATGTTTTATACAGTAGTTCATTCTTTACCATGGTATCATCTTATCCTACCAATAGCCTGTAAGAGAAATAGGGCTGATATTATTATTTATATTCTACTGACAAGGAAATGGGCTCAAAAAAGTTAAGTAACATAATCAAGACTTAGTAACTCTTTAGTAGAAATATCTAGATTAAGATTCTCAGGTTTTGGGGACACAGGAAAGAAAAATGATAGTTAAAGATAACTGCAAATGAAATTTCACATATGCTAATTTCATCCTCAGTTTTTAAATAGCTACAAAGCAGAAAGTTTTAGGTTCCATTTAAAGTAAAAAAAAAGTTAAATTATCAGTATGTCCACATTGTTTCTTTATAAAATCATATAAAACATAATAGCCTTTTACTTAATATAACAAAAGCAACAATAATAATGGTTGTGATGATGGTTATGAGTTAAGTACTGGGGCCTTTGTTTCAGCTTGAATTACTTCCTGAAATCCATCAGGAAGCTATTGGTCTCACGTGATTTCTAAAGGCATTGGAAAGTGCACCCTCAGGGACTTCGATTATGAAGTGTGAGCCTACCTCAGAATCTTTATTTTATTTTTTTTTTTGTAGTTTTTGGCTGGGGCTGGGCTTGAACCCACCACCTCCGTCATATGGGGCCGGCACCCTACTCCTTTGAGCCACAGGCGCCAAGCAATTTATCTGAATTCTTCTAGTGACACAGTTTGGTGAATCTGACAAAAGCCAAGTTGAAACCTTGGTTTCTCTTGAGTATTAACTATCAAGGTTATTCCTTGATTGATTCAGGGTCTCACAAAGCTATAAAGGTGTTGCCCAGACTCGCATTCTCATCTGAAGGCTCAACTTGGGAAGGATCCACTCCTAAGCTCACATGGTTATCAGCAGAATTTAGTTTTTTGCAGTTAAAAGCCAATAGCCTGGTGGATAGAAGGGTGAATATAGGTATAAGAATGGAAAGTCTCCAGTAATATTTTATTGGGAGGTGAAGAGGCATCTTCAAGTACTAATTGAGCTATCTTCTTTGCAAATTTTCCAGGACAAATATAATAAACAATGATTTAAAGAGACATCATGAATCCCAGAGAGGGACTTGGGGTCTGTTTCTAGAGAAATGATTGTTAAAATACTGTCTGTGGAACATTGCTAGAGAGATAAATTATACTTTTTAAATTGCTATCTTTTAGCTACAAAGAAGAAAGAATTATTCTAAGAAAGCAAGCACTTCCTCAGTAATTCACTTGATAATTTTAAATATTTAAAATTATTGCAAATATTAACTGCATTAACAAGTCTTTCTCCAGGGAGCAAGGATTTTCTTAAAGACATTCTGTATCTCATCAGTTCCATTAGTTTTAATGTAGTGAGAAAATGAATAAGATGTTTAGCATCTTTCTCATTCTACTTCTGAAAAAACAAAAAAAAGACAAGCACGAAGTAACATTTGTCCAACTTAACACAATTTACCAAAAACAGAGACAAACCACAGAAATCTCTTTCTCTATAGGAAACACAGAGGAACTGTGGCTCTGTACAAGTTACTTAACATTCTGAGCATCAGCTTTCTCTCTCTAAAGAGTGGCTAAAACCTTCTTCACAACGTTGTTGGAAGTACTGTAGAGCTATACACATGAAAGCAGTAAGCCAGGGGCTGGCAGTGACAGGTGGCGCTCTTGGTTTTCTAGTGCTGCATAGCAGTGTGGCCTTAAACTTCATGGCTTGACACAGTGCACATTAATTAATTCACAGGCTTGCTGGGCATTCTGCTTTGGTGTCTCACAAAGCTATAAAGGTGTTGCCCAGACTCACATTCTCTTCTGAAGGCTCAATTGGGGAAGGATCCACTCCTAAGCTCACATGGTTATCAGCAGAATTTAGTTCCTTGCAGTCATAGATTTGAGGGACTTGGTTTTTCACTGGAGGACCATCATTTCCTTATGAGGTGGGCCACCTCAACATGGCCACTTTAAACCAGCAAGTGGAGTCTCCCCCCATATTACATAATCACAGAAATGACAGTCCTTCACCCTGCCTATGTTGTGTTGAGTAAAATCAAGTCCTAGTTCCTACCTACACTCGAGAGAAATGGATCAGATGCAGTGTGAAAATCAAGCAGCAGAGTTCAGGGGTCTCCTTGGGGCCTGCCCACCACTGTGTCTGAAACCTCGTGGCTATTTTCCTATCTCACCAGCATCCCTTTTTCTGATTCCTAAAGTGGAAGTTCATAACCCCTGCTGCCCAGCAAAATCTTTCTTTGTCTATTGAAAGCAATCCTTTAGAATTGCATAGAAATAAAATAGAAAAAGACAATCCACAATGGAAAACACTAAAATTAATGATTTATAACAAGTTACATTGTCTTCTGTAAAATGAACAGTTTGTTAGTGCTTTGAGATATCATCTTGTTTGGGTGTATTCAAAAAATGATTGCAAATCTAAATCAATGAGGACAAAAACATTCATGAAACACAGGCACTACAAAATAACTTCACTCAGTAGCCTCAAAACTCCTCTGAGTTTGGTTTAAAATAGCCACAAGCCCCTACATGAGGCAGAAAGGCGTCAACGCAGGAATGAGTCAGCCTGGACAGCTTGGCCTTGTTGGGTGTGCCCTGTCTGAATCTCAGATCTCTGTAGTCTCTGAGAATTTGTGTTTTTTTGAAGATGTGAGGGTCTTTGATGATTATAAGGACACCACTGTTTCTGTTTCTGATAACCATGATGACAGTAATAATGATGTTATCTAATATTTCCTGTGTACTTATTATATGCCAGTTATTCTATTATAAATGGTTCGTATATACAATCTAATACAGCCCTGCAAGAAAGAAACTATCATTGTTCCTATTTCTCAAATGCAGAAACTGAGCTTTAGAGAGATTTAGTTCACGTGGCTGGCAAGGGTCAGGGCCTGGATTCCAGCCAACCATAGAAAGGTTCAACCTCAGAGCCCTGGGACTTGCTTTGAGGAACAGGGAACTTTAAAGTGCCAATGAGAAGACTAAAAGTGGGTCTAAATACTCTAGCCAAAATGTCATAGACCATATTTTGAAGATGGGTGAGGGTTGTACCTGTGGCCAAGGAATGGTGTGAGCCCTTGCTCTACACTTACCACAACCTCGCTGATGTGAATGAATGGTGAGGTCAGCCATCTGTGGCACACCTAATCCCATATGCTGAAAGTAGGCTACAGAGAAGAAGAAATTAGTGCCTGTGATAGGAAGTCAAGAATACAGATGACATGGAACACCAAAGCATGAGCAATCAACTTAAACTTCTTTTTAAAATCTAAGATTACCCCCAGCCCTATAGAGGATTCGATATTAATGAGAAGTCACAAGCAAAGTTTTTACATGGATGTCATATGGCAGACTTTAAGGAGACCCAGTTATGTATCACTGACTTAAAAAATTATTTTCAAAAACATAAATTATTGGTATTTTGTTCTTTTCTGATTCTAGTGCATTCAAAGAATGCATGGTATGGACCTTCTGAAAACTTATCTGAAAATGTAAAGCAACCGGTTTTAGTCAAACCAATGTTTTGATGAAGCCACAGTTTTCTTTAAACACTGCCTATTTGTTCTATTAACTTGCTCCATCACATTCACAACCAAAACATAACAGAGAAGAAGGTTTTTTATATGAGAAAGGAGCTAGTGGAGCTTCTGTCCCAGGATTGATTTGTAAAAGAACAAGACCCCAGACCGGAGCATGTGCAAGGAGACACGCTGTTATCCGGTCCCACCTCCTCATCCATTTAGAGAAGCCGCAGTGCATCATAGCAATGAACTTTCTGGGTTGCCTGCGATGCAGCTCTGCATGAAATCCTAGGTGTGAATGGGTAATTTAGACATGGATTCTTTGCACCCACACATCAGCACACTTTTTGCTATCATTATCAAAAAGAAAGTACATAGGTCTATATCTCCACCCCCAAATTTATGCCTATTCAAAGGTAGTGACCATATTATTTAGCTTTTCAAAAAATTCCCGGAGGTGTCACCACTGCTTTAAAGAAGAGTGCTATGCATAAAGAAATCATTTACTAAATTCCTGTGGTATTGATCTGATAAGGAAATAATGCTGTTGACCCAGCAGTTGAGTTGACTTTGTGGGTGTCACAGTCACCCTCTCAGCCAGGCCCAGACAAGACCTTAAACAGGGGGCTGGGTGGGAACCCAGAACTCATGAAAGTATCTCTCTGTAGGAGAGGCACCCTGGCTGCATTCTAATGAATTACAATGAGAAATACAAGAACTAACTTTGTTTTTACTGTCTATTACGTAGTAGGCACTGCATTAAGCTCTTTTATATCCTTATTGATACTTCATTTAATCCTCACAAATAAGAAGTATGAGATAAGGAAACTGAGATTTGTAGAAGTTAAGTTAACTTGGACAAGTCCCACTCTTACTAAGTTGTCAGATGGGGCTGGGTCCTGAGGACCTGCTCTTTCCAGTAGAGCGGATGTGTTGCTTCCTTCTTGTTGTTGTTTGCTGCAGTCATATCATTCTACTTAAAGAATCTAGCCCTACAACGTGTGTACTAGGTGATTTCAGAGGCTGTGACTTTGAACCTGGTAAGTTCTGGGAGACTATCCCCTAGGATTAAAATGGGTGGGACCTCACAATGTCTCAGTTCCATATACTTGTAGTTTCGAAAAGAGCATTTCTGTATGTGAGTTGAGCGTGCGATGTCAAGAATGTCTCTTTTGTTATACCACTAAGAAAATAAGAATTTTGAAATTCTGGTGATTTGACTAAAATCACATTTCCATCATGTTCAGGAAGAAATGTTAATCTAACAGAATAGTTTAGTTATTTCAATGTTTACTGTAGGCATTCAGCTATCAAAAAGGGAGACTAGATAGAATTGTTTTAAAAATAAGTATTCTATTTAAAGAACTGAAAAAGCTAGCTAAGAAAGAGTGCTGTAAATATTTCAGTTTTATAACAAAATTCCTTTTGATAATTATCCTGCTTTATCTTGCTTATCTCTTGTGGGAATCTTAACCCCTGACAATGTTCTTTTGATATTATCATTTAATTAAGCATCTTATTTCTGTTGCCTGCAGGCTCCTTAAGCCTTTATTTTAAAAATTAAAGAATATTGTCTAGGATATTTTTGTATCATCTTGAATCTATTCAAGTTTCTGCCATCATGCAGAGCCATCATGTACAGTTTTTATACCATTAGAAATAAGGACTTTCATCCTCAAATAACCATACAACTTTAGGTTTCTACTTCCTAATGTGAGATACATACAAATAAAATAAAAATATATCTATAAAATAAAATTGGGGGACAAAACTATATCAAAGAAAATGCTGCTTATTCTGTGATCTACCCTTAAAATTTTCAATTGAAAATTTTCTGAAAATACCAGGTGATTAATTTGCATTATTCAACTATAGTTAACTCAATTATTTAATTTCATGACATGACTATCACTTCCATCAGTATTATACACTACATAGACAACCTTCAACTTTTGCCAATGTTATAGTAAGTGTGTCATACTTTCCTATAAGAACAGTGTTTTATGTAGAATGACTCAATCTTATAAATTACTAATGATCTTTTAAAAGGATATAATTTTTAAAAAAGAAAACTGTAAGATATTAGCACATATTAATCCACAGTCACAAAAATGTGGAACCAACCCTAGTGCCCATCAATATATGAGTAGATTAATAAAATGTGGAATAGGCATACTATGGAGTGTTACTCGGCCGTAAGAAATATGGTGAACTAATACCATTGTAACAACCTTTATGGAACCGGAGGCCATTCTTCTATGTGGAGTTTTGCAAGAGTGGAAAACCAACACCACATGTACTCACTATTAAATGGGAATAAATCTATCAACCCTCCCCAAAATTGTTGAAATCATTTTTAAATTAAACACATTTTAATAAATCCATTTAAACAGTAAAGGTGTTTTTTCTTAACTACTACAAAATCAACATAAATGTACTATATTATTTAAGGAATTTCAGTATATCATTAGGTGGACATCCAGCATAAAATTATAAATATCTTTGGGGTCACAATTTGACCTATCTCCCCTTTATATGCTAGCTAAATTAAACATTTTCTTAACCAAGTTTCTTTTTGCCCCTGGAATGTAGGAGGACTTTACGTTGATGTTTTGATGTTAAGTACCTTGACATTGGAACAAGGACTCTTTTCTCCTGTTAAAATTACTTATAGCCAGGAGAATACTCAAAACTTTTCCATTACTAGTGAAGACCAAACATGAGTTTTGGTTTTGGTAGATCTTTGGAGGCATTAAAATAAAAGTCATTTCTGTGGCTACAGAAAGGACTTTAGCTCTAGAAGTTTGTACAGCAGGTGACTGAAAGATCTACTCTTTTGATTCTCCTTCTTTTTGTTGCTCCTCATTTCATTGGCAATTTTATGACAGCCTGGAAGGAAAAAGGAAACACGAATGAGGAGCCATATAATGCAGTGGAGACGCTAAGAGGTGGCAGGTGGAGACCAGACCTGGGAAAGTAGAAAATAGCAGACACACACACACACACACACACACACACACACACACACACACAGATAGATTGATTTACCTAGAGATGCCTTTTTCTTTTCAAGCTGATAAGCAAGCCAGTTGCTCAGAAACCATTGATTGTTCCTAGACCAGGCACCATAAATTGATGACTTCCTCTCAAGGCCAGTGAGAATAAGATCAAGGATTTTAGACCTCCATGGGCAACTGAGCTTTGCAGATACTCAAAGCTGGTTGGTAAACTGACATTAAGTGAGGGAGATACATATAAATTGGGTAACAGACTCCACAGTGGATATGATCCTTAGTAGGCAATCAATTGGTAAAGTCTCCTTTGTTCTTTTGTCTAAAATGTGTTATACAGTCACAAAAGTCTTTTCCTTTACATCAGTGCAGAGTGGTAGAAACAAAGTAAGTTTTAAAGTCAAATAGATATGTGTCTGACTTTCAGTTCTTTCCTCTCTCACTATGTGACCTTGTGCAAATTAGCTGGCATCCCTAAATGCTATGTTCCTCTCCTGGGAAATGAGATTTAAAATTTAACTATAAAGATCAGCTATCCCTTCGTAAGGCTAGCTATGCCTAGGTAAGGCACACAGGTCCTTGTGCCTTTTCTGATGTAGAGCACAAAGGCATACTAGATCCAGTATCCACCTTCTAGAACCAGCAGTGTAAAGAAATGTTTTTAGGAGGGAAAGAAGGAATTAAAGGTAAGGCCAGTAGCAGAAGGTACCACTAAAGAAATAGGTTGAGGCTGGGCATGTTGGTTCAAGCATATAATCCTAGCACTGTGGGAGGCCAAGGTGGGAGGATCACTTGAACTCAAGAGTTGGAGACCAGCCTGAGCAAGAGCAAGATCCCCCTCTCAACCAAAAATAGAAAAATGAACAGGTGTGATTGTGGAA
The DNA here is from genome assembly GCA_963574355.1 of Loris lydekkerianus. Taxonomy (NCBI): domain Eukaryota; kingdom Metazoa; phylum Chordata; class Mammalia; order Primates; family Lorisidae; genus Loris; species Loris lydekkerianus. The sequence goes on from CAUYPK010064633.1 coordinate 40,077, forward strand.
GCCTGTAGTCCTGCTACTTGGGAGCCTGAGTGAGGTAGAAGGATCACTTGAACCCAGGAGTTTGAAGTTGCTGTGAGATAGGCTGAGGCCATGGCACTCTAGCCTGGGCAAGAAAGTGAGGCTCTTAAAACAAACAAACAAAAAACAAGTTAAGTGTCTTGAAGAGGAAATCTTGCCATAGTAAAAGCAATCTAAGGGTCTATAAGAAAAAAAAAAAAAAACAAAACTCTCACCTATATTCAGCCCTCTAGTGGTGGAAACAAATAACAACAAGCAACAGCAGGAACCAAATTAACTGGTTTCAGAAAGAGCTACCTATTCCATTTCAATTTTCTCCTGGCATAAGATTTAAAGAAAAACATCAAATAAAACCATACTGGTATATCTATGATGTGGGTGTGCTTTTGTGTGTAGATTTATATACATCTGCATTTGAGTGTTGGATCTATATTTTTCAAAACCGTGGGGGTTTTTTATTTACAGTGTGATTATGTGCTTGGATGCTCATAAATCTTTCCATGGTTTATAAGAGGGAAAGTGAAGAAATGCCCTCGCCCTCAGTTATTTTGGTCTCTTTTCTTCTGCACAGATCTCATGATGTGTAGGTGTTACCCACCACTCGGACCAGCAGATCTTTTGTAAATCCTTCTCCCTCACTCTCTCATTTGCATTTCAGTCTCTCCTGCCAGGAGCTGGCTCATTCTTCTGCAGGGTTCTAGAAAGTAGAATAGTGCCAACATGTCACTGTGGAAAGTCCCCCTTCGTGCTGAGCATCCTCTCTGCTGCTTTGCACATCAGATGACAGCGCTATCATCCACAGCACAACAGGTATTTTCCCTCAGGGATTACTATCTCTGTTCAGCATGGGAGACAGTCTAATGTACTGAGATTATTATCATATATATGGCTTTTGTGTATTGTTTACCAAAAAAATACCCCTGAACAGAAGATAACTACTGAGGTTAATGCATCTCTGTAGTGTGCTCCCCAAATATCCGAGTCCTTGATCTCTGTGCTTTATTAACTTCCTTTTGTGGGCTCTGATTTAGAATCTTGCACATGCACCCCTGCAAGGTGCAGTGTCTTCTTCCTTTTAAAAGATGATTTGTCTCACCAGAGTGCAGCATTCTTTCAGGCTCTGCAAGAGTACTTTTGACTTCTTTATGTAAGAGAGCTCTTTAATTGTCCTTAACCTTTCATCTGACAAAGTACGCAATTAATGGTGAGCAGGCTTCATGCACCTGCTGAAGGCATGCACCTGTCTCTCCTCCAGGATTCCTAAATCGAGGCACCAAGGTGAATAGTTTAAATGTAATTTGTCTCCAGATAGCAAAAGTGAGGACTGTGAAGAGGAGGGAATTGATAACTATTTTAAAGCCATGTCTTAAAAAAAGAAAATTTTAAGCCTTAAACACTGTAAAGTGAAGATTTCCACTCTCTGCTTGGAAGGAAGGTTTCAGTCCCATGTTGATATTTAACGGCTGTTCACGGTGCCTGGTATACTGCCTGGCACACACTGCGAGCTTTAATAAAATATCTGCTGAATGAATGAATTGACAAATGTTCATGGATGAGATAGAGCATGTAATCTTAACTGTTATGAAAATGGAAAAGTTTGATTTGATACTACGTATCGAATACTTATCTTGGGGTTATATTGCAAATTGCCTTCACAACAGTAGCAGTACTAAGAACTGTGAGTTATAATGAATCTAATTTCCTTTCAACATTTTAAGGATCCCTACTGCTAACTAATGAACTTAATGAGTGGATGTTTTTGAACAAAACTCTGGGTGGACCTGGAGTCTAAGATTCAGACTGTAAAGTGTGCACTGATGTGCACTAAGCCAATTTAGATTTCTTCTGTGTGAGGTGTGGTAGGATCTTTTGGCTCTTTATTGAAATTTTTAGTCACACATTTGCATCTTAAATTTTTTTTTGGAGGGGGGGGAATACAGTCTCACTATGTTGCCCTCAGTAGACTGCAGTGGCATCATAGCTCACAGCAACCTCAAACTCTTGGGCTTAAGCCATTCTCTTGCCTCAGCCTCCTAAGTAGTTAGTACTACAAGTGCCTGTCACAACACCTGGCTATTTTTTGTTTCAGTTATCATAGTTGTGTAGCTGGCCTGGGCTGGGTTCGGACCTGCCAGCCTCGGTGTATGTGTCCGGCACCGTAACCACTGTACTACAAGGCACCGAGCCGTGCATCTTAACTTTTGAAATGATATTAACCTTAAAGAATTTATGAAAATAAAGAAATTTATGGAAATGTGGAAATTTATAATATCATCACTTTAATGCAATAATTAATGCCTCTTTCAGCCGTTTTTTCATACCTTAGGGAGTTTATGATAATTGCAACCACAGTTTACACACCACTTGGCAATCTGGCTTTTTTCTTTTTTTTTAGCTGATGTAAGCATCTTATGTTGCTGCATGGTCTTCATAGTTGTAGGTAATTCCACCACACCTGGTAGAATCACATTCAGAGAGATCATTTTTGAATGTCAGCGCTATACGTCGTATATACACAGATATAGATGTATAGGTAGATAGATAGATGTGAAATAATAACCACCCAACTATTTGTAAACCAAATATTCAGCAACCTTATCTTTGACAATTGAGTCAAAAACCAAGAGAAACAACAAAAGACATCTTTCAGTAGTCAAATTAATGGCACAAGGCTCATTAATTATAATTATATTAAGTACTTTTCAGTACTCAGGGGAATCTATGAGTGTTATTTTATAAGCAATTCTGACACATTTGGTTATTAGATTGATGTTAGTATTAACATTGATATTGATAATGGTTAGGAGCTATTAGCCCAAAGAACAACAGTGTAACCATGAAAAGAGGCATCACATCTCAGTAAGAACAGCAGCTGGAGACCGTCCAGCATCAGAGAAAAATTATTGAATGCATTCATAATGTTTCAGTAGTACAAAATCCTGCTTAGGATTCATGGTTAATAAACTATTTCAAAAGTACTACTTTATATTCAGGATTCTCTGTTTCCAAATGCAGGAAAATAGCTAAAAATTTTTTTTGAGCTGTTTCCATCCAAAATTAATTTTTAAAAAATTAAAGTGAAGGTTTAATAGAAACAAAAGAACACTCCTCAAAGTTTATCTTTTTAAAACAATTTATTCCTGGGGTGGCGCCTGTAGCTCAGTGAATAGGGCGCCAGCCCCATATACGGAGGGTGGCAAGTTCAACCCTGGCCCTGGCCAAACTGCAACAACAACAACAACAACAACAACAACAAAAAATGGCCAGGTGTTGTGGCAGGCACCTTTGGCCCCAGCTGCTCAGGAGACTAATGCAAGAAAATCAGCTAGGCCCAGGAGCTGGAGGTTGCTGTGAGCTATGGTGCCATGGCACTCTACTGGAAGCAACAAAGTAAGATCCTGTCTCTAAAAAAAAAAAAACAAAAAAAAAACCAAACAATTTATTCCTCAATGATATTATTTAATTGCACACTGCACATTTTAACTGAGGATTTAAAACATATTCAACAGTTCCTGTATATTACCTTTCATTTGAATTTTGCTATATCCCTCCGTCATGATGTGTTTTAAGAACAGAATTTCCCAGGACCACAGCTGATCAGTGGGAAACACTAGAATTAAACATTATATGCTATGGAAGAAAAGTAAAATAAATCATCCATAATAATTAAATCTTACCTTTGCCTCAATGCACCTGGATTTTCATAAGTCCATTTATAACTTTAGGCTTTAGGACCAATAGCATGTATTGGTTTTAAACAGAGAAGAGCTTAACAAATTCACACAAAATCAGACCTTTCCCCTTAACCATCAGAAATGATCACTCACTGATAGACGATCAAGATCCATCCATTTTCTCTATTTATGTTCTTAGAATTACATACACGTACATATGTATATTAGATATGCAAGTTTTTATACAAACACAAATATACATAAAGGTGGTTGCTCACTTTTCTTTTCTCCTGCTATCTCTTCCTAAGCTTCTTGAGGCTCCATTAGATTGAATCAAGGCGCCAATCTCATTTCTATTAAAAAGCTAATGCAACTGGTAGAAACTTTTGTTTGGAAATTTAATAGCAGTTCATTTATAAAGGGGGGAGGGGTGTTTGATAAAAGGTTTCTGGAGATAATTATTTTGCAACAGGCCTGAAGATTATCTCCCTTTAAATGACATTTAATAGCTTTCCCTTCCACATCATGATAAACATTTCAATGTAACTGATCACTCTGAAAATAAGACATGGGAACTTGAGCAGGAATGGGGAAAATAGCAAGGTTTCTGGTTGTGAATGTATTTTCAAATGGCTTTCTGCTGTCAAAGAACACTAAGTGAATTCCCCTGAGGAAGAAAACCACCTCAATGCAGGCGTCCTCAAACTTTTTAAACAGGGGGCCAATTCACTGTCCCTCAGACCGTTGGAGGGCCGGACTATAGTTTAAAAAAAAAAATGCACAAATTCCTATGCACACTGCACATATCTTATTTTGAAGTAAAAAACAAAACGGGAACAAATACAATTCACACTGCCTCATGTGGCCTGCAGGCCGGAGTTTGAGGACGCCTGATAGAGGAAGCAAATTTTTTTTTAATTTTTTGAGAAAGGGTTGTAAATTTCTGGATTCCTGGCTGAAAACCAAAGGACATTTATTAGAACTACTAAAATGCCAAGGAAATGAGACTTTTTGCATTGCTCAAAGCATGTTTAATCTGATCGCCTCTAATTATCAGCTTTTGCTCTATCTAGGATTTCAAAGACAGGCAGTGTTCTTCCTAGCTAGAAGTCAAATGACTTTGCAGATGGCGCCTGATTCACCATCTCACAATGCGGCTCCTCTAAAGGTGAGGTGCATGCCCTCCACCCCAGCAGGGAGACTGCTCCGAGTGAGATGCTGCAGTTTTTCCAGCGTCTGAGCAGTAACAGAAGCTCCCTAGGAGTGTGAGAGAGAATGAGCCAATTAGGAAGGCCTCCCCATGTCTCACATAGTTCTGGAAGACTTAACAACAGAGCCCTTGCAATTAACCACAAAGCACTTAGCTTTGGTGAGGTCTCCTGTAGGTGACACGGTCAGCTGGACCTGCAGGCACCTCCTTGTATGAACACATACATCCACCAGGAAGAAAAGGTGCCCTGAGATATGGGGGGGCTGCAAGAATGCTGAGTGGTCTGCAACCCGCTGAGGAGAGGAGCTGCAGGCAGAACCCTTCGAGACATGGGTCAGATTTGAAAAGGAAGAATGGAATAGACAGCGAACAGCGATGACAGCTGATAGTCTGGACTTCGAGCATGTAGGTCAAATAGCCTGGGGAAACTTAGGAGGGGGGCAGAGCCCATGTGAGCCGGAAAAGCAAGAGCCAGGAAATTTCAAGAGTTTGAAGATTTTGCTGATGTTATGATTCCATTGCTGTGCAGAACTGGTGAGGCCTGGCATGATTCAGGTGTCACCAACCATCATGCGGATTTTTTTTGCAATGTTTAATGGTTTCTCCATGCTCCAGATAAGCAGACAGTAATGGTGAATAAGTCTTTCTTCATTTTTCCTCCAGAAACCTTTGCATTATTTGAAATAAAAAACAAAACACAATTCTGGCCCACAAAATTAGGTCAAGGGGTTTAAATGTACAGAAAATAAAAATATATTTATTCCCAATGAGATAAGTAGATAGATGGCTTAGAGGCACAGAGGTTTCCTGAGTGATTTCATTTTATGAAAATCAATGCCTGCTGCTTTTTCTGGGACTGGCTTTGAGCTCTATGGAGTTCCTTGTTGTCTATGTCCCTGGTCCCAGCATGTCATGGGATTTGACTTCACAGCTTCCAAGAAGGTATAGGAATAATGATAGTCCTGCTGCCCTAGCCCACACATTACCCCTCTTGGTCTGTGCTCACTGCAGACTTGGCAGATCAATGCTGCACACTTCCCACCAAGCTCACATGCTGAAGCAGAGTCCTCCCCAACCTGTACTCCTAGCCACTGCTATCAGCTAGTCAACTTTGCACACAAGGTGAAATATATTTGCCATCCTTCCTGTATGGCATTGTCTGGGGGAGGGGAGCCTTATTTCTTCATCATTTGTCCTCATTTTAGCAGAAATTCATTTTCTGCTTTCTCAAGAGGATCACCTACTAGCCTTTAGCCTCATTCAGAATTCGTGTTTGTTTCCTAGGCTGCTGTAACAAAATACCAAACACGGAGTAGTTTAAAATAGTAGAAGAGTGCTATCCTACAGTTCTAGAGGCTACAAGTCCAAACTCAGGGTGTGTGCAGGGCCGAGCTCTCCTCAGTGGCTCTAGAGGAGGAGCCTTCCTGGCCTCTTTCAGCATCTGGTGTTTGCTGGCATTCCTCAGAAACCCTTGGCATTTCTTAGCTTGCAGAGGTGTCAGCCCAGTCACAGGGCCATCTTCTCCTCGTGGACCTTCGCATCCTCTTCCCTCTGTGCATGTGTCTCTGTGGGCCTGCTCCTCTTCTTGTAAAACCATCAGTCACCTTGGATTAAGGTCTATGCTAAGGGCCTCACCTTTAAATCTGCCAAGATTCTACCTCCAAATAAGCTCACATTCTGAGGTACTTGAACTTAGGACTGCAACATGTCTTCTTTTAGGGGATGTAAATGAATTCAAACAGTATTTCAACCTCCTGTTTTCATATACCCATGCAGTATATCTTAGGTTTGCCAAATGCAAAAGCATTCATGTGCCTTTGCTTTTGAAAAAAAATCTACCTCACTCAGATTCCACAAAGTGGACATGATTAGGCAATAGATTTAGTAAATCAAACATGCCCTTGAGTAGATGGAACAACAAGAATGCTTATAGTATACCAAAGAAGTGGGTGCTAAGGAAGAGATGCAAAGATTATAAGATGAGGCATTAGATGTTAAATAGCCTACTTCAAGGGATACTTGGGAAACAATACATAAGTGACTATTTAAATGTCAGTGTAGGATATTAATGAGTGCACAGCACTGCAGTACTGTTGAGGGCAGCAGTGGTTTTGATGGCATTAGAAGACATTACTGCAAGGAAATCCAAGAATACACCAATTTTGCCTTTCAGTCGGGCAACAGCCCACAAGTTTCCTAAGGGAAACAGACGTAAGTAATAACAGTCTAATGTAATCAAAGGTACGGTTTTATCATTAGGTATACCCGATAACTCAAGAAACACAGCAATAGTGAAGCTAGACTGGAATCCATGTCATAAGCCCAGCAGACATGTCATAACACATATTTTGTATGCCTCTATTTTGATTTCCCAAATCCTAAATAATCTGATAAATTCACGGGACTTATCCTTAAGCAGTTTAAACTTTTAACTCTGAATTTTCTTTTAAAAAATGAACATTTTAAACAATGATGCTGGCTGTGTTGAGTATTATCCTTTTTTGTCATGTGTTTTATGAGCTTTGGCACTACTGCAGAAAACACCATTTTTTTATTGTGTCCTAGTACATGGTAAAAAGTATTGAGGCCCTAAGAGAAATTCTTGGGGCGCCAATTTAATGTACCACTAACCTGACAAGACCCAAGTTAACATCCCAGAGCCGGAATGATTCATAACCTTCTTCTTTCCTTCCTCCCATCTGAATAAAACAAACATGACAAACAAAAGAAAAGCAACACAAATCTTACAAAGGAAAATCATGTGCTAGATGGGAAGAATGGGACTTAGGAAATAATGACACCAGAAGTGGAGATGTGGGACGGGCAGAGTGGAACACTGGAGCAGAGGGCAGGAGCCAGCTTCTGAATTGGACATTCCCCGGATGGTAAGACTGAACGAGGCAGTGCAATTCCCTGGGCCTCAGCTTCCTTTATCTGTCAAACATCGGGGGTCAGACCAGATTGTTTCTAAAATCTCATTAAATTTCTATTAACTGATATATTTCTAGGAAGCATGCAAACCCCCCCCAAAAAACATTGAAATTTGTGTCCTATAACCTTCAAATATCCTGGACAGAATAGACATTTCTGTGATAGACACTTCTCTGTAGATGACAAAGGAATACAATCATCTCTTTTAGGAGATGAAAAAGGTAAATATTCTTAAAGAAGTATTCAAAGGGGACAGGGATGTTGCAAACAAAAAAAATTCCTCTCTCTGACAGTTTATAATAGCAAAGCTTATAGAACTTGCTTTTAGGATGCAAATTCCTTATCCAAACATAAAATAGTGGCAACCTCTAAAAATCATTGACTCTTAGACCTGAAGAGTTCTCAAGACCTGACTCAATTAATCACCTGCCTTTGTCAACACTGGGCATAATACATCCTGCAGGAAGTGGTTGTAATCTCTGTGCTAACATTGCCTGGCAGGAAATCCTTCGTGCCTGTCAGAACCTTTTTATTTTATCACAATCTGAAGCATCAATAATCCAGCCTCACTTCTAACCTAAGTCTCCATCACTGCCTATTTCAATTCAATTTATTCCAAGGACATATATTAAGTGCCTACTGTCAAGAAACGAGGCACTCCAAAATGGATCAAATTGAGTAAGAAACAATCCCAGGCTCAAACTATTTAGAGAAATGGCAAACCTACGGCACGTGGGACGCCACTGTCCCACTCGGTGTCTCTTGCAGACATTTTCTTTTTTTTCCTTCTGATGGACACAGCTTCAGAATTTTCATCAAAACCTCTCAGCAAACAAAATAAGTTGATCAGATTTGACATAGAAGATAAAATCTGTTTGTTAACTCTGGTTGGCATCACCAGTCATGAATCAAGATGATTTTTTTTAATCCTACTAGGGACTCAAATGATGTGCTAAGAGTGAAAATAAAGGACAATTTATTCTGAATGGATTGAGCAGAGAGGGCTTCATGGGGAGAAGATATTTAAATGCGTTTATATAATGAATATTGCATCAAGTGGTAGATGTTTGAAGCACGAACATTCCTGAGTAGGACAACATGAGGAACAAAGGTATATGAGAAACCCAAGTGGAGCTGTGTGTACCGACAACGCCATGGGACTCCATAGCACGTATTTAAGGACATAGAAACCAGAAAGTACAGAAAACCTTCAGTGAAAACCTTAGAAAATTTAACTTTTTATTTCTGAGATAATGGAAATGTTTTTAAGAGCAAAATAGCAACATACTCCTTAAATCAATTCATTTAAAATGGAACAATATATATCAGAAGTACCCATTTCTCCAAAGAATTGCCAAGCACTACCAAGTAGTAGGTTCCTCCAAAATCCGCTTAAAGCTTTTTCATGGAAATGTGTATATATTTTTTTATTTCATTCCCTCAGATGTAGGGTAGTAGGCCAGGCTAATAGGATGTATTTTTGGTTGAACAGCTTGTTTCAAAGGATGTTTGTACCTTGTTAGCATTTTTCTTGCTCCTGTCAAATCCCAGCAGAATGCTTTATTGTACACCCATGAAAGCTTCTCTGCATGATGGATGAGTTTCTGTCCAGGGACTTCCTGAATACCTAGTTTTATTTAAATTAGGCTCAGAATCTGAAAATGGCAGAATAACAATCCGACATCAGAACAGAAACACAAATTAAGAATCTGTTCACTTTGGTTAATAGCTGGCAAAGTAGCTTTCAAGGAATTCCTGGGTCTCTTAATTCCAGAGCCTCACAGTCTAGACTCTAGGATGTGTAAACCTCAAAGTTAACAATCACAATTCAACACTGCTAACCTGGAGGAAAACTGTGACTATAATGTAGGATGTGTTCTTAATGACGATGGTTTTAAGAGATGGATCAGTGGAAAAGCTCAGTGAATCGGAATTCAACTACAGCCCTAGCTTTTTTGGGTCCCCAGGGAACTATAACTGTTTAGTCTGTTCAATTCATTAAGTCACCGTCTACTTAAGTTTAATTCCGAGAGCTCATTCTTCCTTGAATTATCTATAAAGTAACCGCACAACCAAATGCAAATCTTTTATAATCAACCAAATATACAGGAATCCTGTGAGTACAGAGAATCCCACTTTCTGCGGTGGTTTTTATTATAAGGATCACCTGGACTAATAGCTTTCAAGCTCCTCAATTTCTACTACTCTGTTTGCCTCAACCAGTTCTCAGAAGCCCTGAGTAAAGAACACTGGCACACCTGCCCTCAGACAATCTCTCAAAAAAAATGCTGGGATTTGCTTGAGAAATAAGCCAGGAGAATGTCACCTTCACTAGTAATCAAGACAGACATCTCGTTCCCCTGCCCAGTGTGTCCCCAGAAATGGACCCTGAAGCAACAAAGAAATCTCAGATAAAACTAAGATTTCAGTCATTTTCATTCTCTTTTGAAACTGGGGGTTATTCTGTTTGAGTAATATAGTGTTTCCAATAGATCCAAGTAACCAACTGAGAAAAGTATGATTCCTGAACACAGAATCTGGAAAACAGTCTCCTGCTTTCTTTAAGTAGCTGTGTGTGTGTGTGTGTGTGTGTGTGTGTGTGTGTGTGTGTGTGTGAAGGTTCATTTTCTAGACAGCCTTGTTTGTCTGAATTCTTCCTATTCACTGTGTTCTACCTAGGAACTATTGTTCAAAGGGAATTAATTGCTTATATAAAACTCAGGTCAAATGGGGGCGGCACCTGTGGCTCAAAGGAGTAGGGTGCCTGCCCCATATACCGGAGGTGGCAGGCTCAAACCCAGCCCCAGCCAAAAAAAAAAAAAGAAAAAAATCAGGTCAAATGTTATTCTAAGAAAAAGATCAAAAACCGAGTTTAATATAGTTGCATACTCATTTTAGAAAACCAACATTCTTCTAGGCGGAAATAGAATTCAACTGGTGATAAAAATCGTCTTGCTGAATGAACTAACAATATGAGTTTGGGTTTTTGTTGTTCTTATTTTTCTATGTTGCCGAAATTATATTTGTCAGCACTTCAGCAGGATTAATGATGCTTATATTAGCCATAGTTATCCCACCTGTAATTAAAGAGGTGCAATTCAGTCACCTTGCCTCCACCAAAGTCTGTGGAAACAAAGTGAGGGATTTGTATTCACAAGATCTGACTTGAAGTCCTGAATTCACCATTTATGCATTTATGTAGTCGTAAATACATGAGGTCATTTTGATCATTCAGCAGATGTGTATTGAATCTTTCATTTATGCCAGCTGCTATTCTAGTATTTGGGAGGCAAAAATTAAAAGGTATAGCCTGTTCTCAGCAAGTTTACAGTGTGGTGGAGAAGTAGTATGCAATCATCCTGCAATGTGAAAGTTAAGAAAACTAAATTGTAGAAATTGGAGTGGAAAACACATGTTGAGTTTGTCAGGAAGCTGGGAAAGCCTTCTAATGTGACCGCAGAAAGTGACACATACATTGGCAAGTTCTCAAACAGTCTGCCTGTGACCCTTATTGTTAATGGCCCAGAAATTCTCCTTGGTCACAGTCCCAATGACCTTCCAACCTGGGGAAGGCCAACACTTGCCAGTTGTACTTTTGAAATGGCTGAAATACAGAAACCAGAAAACCAATTTGGTAATTCAGAGATAAATTTATGACTGTCCAGGGCATTGAATACTCACATTTTCAGCCTTCATTTCTTGTCTGACAACATAGCAAAAATGATAATGGTAATATAATTGCTATATACTTCATATGGATGTGGCTAAGTTTAGAGATGAAAATCTAACTATCACAATATCTACTATTCATTAACTATTTAAATTAGGCACTGTACTAAGGGCTTTACTTGCGTTTTTTTGTATTGACCCTTCTTAATCTCAAAATGTAAATAATACTATGTCAGTTTCATAAAAGGAAAAACTGAAGCTTAGAGAATTTAAACAGGTTATTCAAGACCACACAACTAATAAGGTTCATGATCAAAATTTGAACCCGGCTGTCTAATTCCAAAACATGTGATATTAGACACTAAATATGTAACTTCCCATGAGATAATAAAGATACATCAGAGAGAACTTCACTAACTGCAAAGACCTTCCTAAGCATGACTTAATAGAATATGGCAAGAAACAAGGGTAAGCTAATGAAAATAATAGCTGGTTCTAGATGCTAGAATTACAAGTTACTAGGTGTTTTTTCTCCCCTCCACAAACTATCTTGCCTAAAGAGATATACTAAAAGACCTACCCAACCTTGCTCCACTTCAATGACAGATACTTACAGCTAGTATATGTACCATACATAACTTGTGTCATATATTTTTTACCATATATTTGTAGTAACTTAAGGTCTTCTTATACATACTGGTGAGTCTTTGCCATGGCTTGTATATTTGAAGTATATTTCATGAAGTTAGTTCTATACCAGTGACACTATGGTAAGGTGGTATCTAAACTTGATACTTGTGATGGGTTTAATGAAGGTGAAAGTCCAGAGGCAATGATAGAAGATAGCAATCAAGGACCTTTTGGGTTTTTCACAGCAGAGGTGGCAAACGTACCTTCAGAACTACATGTATGAAGTTCCGTCTTGGGGAGCAGGACTGTGAATTAGGCCATTCCCCAAGTAGCCTGCCCATCCCTCAACACTGACTGAGCTCTCTTCTTGGTTATAGATGGTGCCTCTTAACCATTTCTTTATACCATTGCCCAGAACCAGTGTGTTCACCCTTGTTAACCAACATGGACAGTAATACATGAGAACTACAGGTGTTAATTCCAAATGCACAAGAAATTCTCTAGAGAAACTCTTTGAAAAGTTGCTGGTTTTATCACACAGAGAGGTAATGCCACCATTAAGACACCACTGAGTTTTTTTTATCAAAATTCTTAATGGTGAGTTCAGAAGGACATCTTCAGTGCACCATTTTTCTGAGGTTAGAAGGTAAGAATTACTTGACAATTACAAAATTAATTGCTGGTGTATGACAAGCTCTGCTAGTTTTGGAGGGCAGGGAAGGCAACACTATAAATTGGATTTACAGTTTCAGACCACTCTCAAATGGGACTGCCCTGGATACCTGGTTCTCAGACAATGCCGACCCAGTGACCCCACCTTTCCTCCCAAGTCACTGTCCACACAGCTTTTGATATGCTGTTGACTGAATGCTGTTTCCTCAGTAAATCAGTGATACATTTTCAAAATGTAAATATTTAGGGGTTGTGTAGGCATTAAAAAATAAAGTTCTGGCACTTTCTCTCGAGCTTCAGGGACTGTCTGTGAGGCAATTGTCGTGGGTCTGATTTTTTGACAGAAAAGACCCCTGAAAAGGCTCAGAAAGTCACCCACCGCTCCTGTTTAGAAAACAAAAGAGATAGTGCATTGTGGTCTGCTGAGAGGGAACTCCTCTCACAATATAGTTACCTGTTAAACAAAAAGCTAAAATAAAATAATAACAGCACTAACTCCATAATCTTCCTCAGAGTAGGACAACCTATTCAAGAACCTCAAGTTGAAACAAGATATTTAGCCACGTGTTGTAGTGAAACGTACACTGAGCTGAGAAGAAGCGAAAGAGAAGCCGAGCTCGTTTCCCAGCGCCCTCCCTCCATCGCACTGTCCTGCTCGTTTCCTAGCTCCCTCCCTCCCTCACACTGTTCTGCTTCACAGGAACAAGCACGTTGAAACAGGATGGGTTCCGCGCTGGAGGGGGAACAGTGCTCTTTATTTCACTTAAGTCAGTATGAAAATGCAATTTATGAACGTTTTTCATTTCAGTTCTTTTGACCATCATTAACTGTACTCTCCAATATATAAATAATAAGGAGGATATTTAACTTGATACTGGCAAGAAATGAACATTCTGACCAAAGCCCAAAGCTGGCCCTACACCAGAATAGCTACCTTTAGTCAGTTTTTAGGCAAATAACGTTATGTTTGCAATAAATACATAAACACATATTTGTAAATATATATGAATGGGTGTGCATATACATATTGTTAACAGTATGTGTAAAATACTATATATATGTGTGTGTGTGTGTGTGCACAAAGTATGTATGTGTGTACATGTATCTCAAAAAATAATCTATAATAACTGTCACTACTATGAGTAAGGTACTATGCCAAGAATTTGTGTGTTGGTAGAAGTCAAAGTAAGGAGGATCTGCAGATGTACAAGAGAAAGTCTGTGCTTTTAAAGAAGCTTATATTCTGTTAATAACAAGAGACCCACATGAGCTCTACTGTGTAATGTAAGTTTGTGAATGAAGAATAGGAGAAAATGGATGGAAGGGGAGAGACTTGTGTGGACGGAGCATAAAGCAGCCCAGCTCAGTATTCCAGATGGAGTACAAGCGGGGAGGGCGCTTCTAAGTTCAAGTTGCATGACTGACCAACACTGGTGAGTCCTGTGCAGATCTGAGGCCAGAATGGCAAAGCTTCATGAGCACAGGGCCCAGAGGCACAGCCCAGGTCAGCTGGAAAGACTAGATCTGAGGAGGAGGAAGGAGGACGTGCATCTCTGCCTCCATCCCAGGGCACCAGCACACACCGAAGGATGGTTCTCCTCCCAGAGGTGCTTACTGTTCATGGCCACATCTTCTCCCCCTCCAGTGAGAGACAGGAGGAGAGCAGTTGATGGTAAATTATCACTCAACTGTGGAGAGGTCCAGCTGGGTTTCAACCAGCACTTCTGCTTTGTTACCAGACACCACAGGGATCACGGTACACTGTGTCTTTTTCAGTTAACAGGCTCGAGGACAAGGAAGGAAGGAGATTGAGAAGGTCACATCTTGTCTGATGGGTTGGGACAAGTGAAGGGCTTCTAGAGACCAAGAATATCTCTGTGCACCTTCTATTACCAACTAATTAGAGATGTAAATAACTAAGATATGTAAATAACTTTGTAGCAGATTCTATATAGAAAAAAGTAGAATTGACCAGGGAGACCCCTATGCAATTGAAACAACTGTGTTGCACTGTACAGAACAGTGACCTCTGCTTCAGAAGACATGGTCCCACCCCAGAGCTACTGCTTACCAGCTATGTCCTTGAGGACTTCAATTAAACCCTCAGAACCCCAGTATTCCACCTTTAAATGAGGACGCTGATAGATGCATCACAATAATCTGTGAACTCTAAAGTTTTATAATTGTCAGCATTATTTACTGGCATATACCATAGGTAGAGAAGTTATAAAATTGAAATCTTTACAGTATGTATTAGCTCAGGCTGCTTTAACAAATTACCACAGACCAGATGGCTCAAACAAAAGATGTTTATATATATTACAGTTCTGGAGGCTGGAAGTGCAAGATCAAGGTGCCATGCCTTTTGAGAGCCCTCTTCCCAATTTATACACAGCTGCCTTCTCCCTCCACCCTTCTGTGGTGGAGAGAGTGAGCTCTGTTCTCTTTCCCTTTCTCATAAGGGCACTAATCCTTTCATGGGGATCCCACCTTCATGACCTCATTAAAACATAATTACCTCCCAAAAGCCCCACCTCCAAATACTATTACATTGGGAGTTAGGGCTTTCACTTGTGTTTTAGAGTGACACAAATTATCAGTTCATAACACTATAATATTGAGATGACCCTTTTTTTTTTTTTTAACCCACCAGAAAACAGATAAGGACTTCAGATTATGAAATGTCTTAAATAAGTGCTTCCATTTGAAGGCCAAGAGCTGCAAGCAGGATCTGATCGCAGAAGTGCTGTCCTTGGCATTCTTAGGAAATAAATGTGTTCTTTAAATGTTATTAAGAAAATCAGATTTGGTTGATATCAATTTCATGCCCCAAAATAAAATGATAATTTATTCAGTGCTTACCTTCTTTATAAAGTCTACTTATGCTTTCCTAATTCTTATGGTGATATAGTATCTTTGAAAACAAAATAAATGAAAAGCCCAGGAAACTTTTTGCAGAATTGCAAGAACAGCCAAGCACTGAGTGTCAGTTCAGTGAAGATGTATTCTATAGCAATTCATGATTCATGAGATTAATTTATAAGCAGACAAAGAAAAGATGAGTGGGTAACAGAAAGGACACCACTGTTGGTATTTCATATGTTAATGCTGTGGTGTCATGAATCTAGATCATGTAAAATACTTTCCATTGATGGCAGTATCCAAGATCCTTAGGAGTCTGACCTGACATAGAGTGATAATGTAAAAGCTAGACTTGACAGCTAAATTCTTGGGTATCTTATCTTCTGTATCACGATACAGAAGAAAGGCTGTGTGTGTACTAACTCAGTGGCTCTCAAACTTTTGCTGTGTGCCTCGGAATCACCTGAAGGGGTCGTACGACCACAGATTGCTAGACCCCATCCTCAGAGTATCTGATTCAGTTGGTCTGGAGTAGGGCTTTTAAATTTTCATTTGTAACATGTTCCCAAATAATATTGCCACTGATTTCAAAAGAGTTGTGCTCTTTGCAAACTCCTGGTAATTAAGAGAGAAATCACACTACAACAGTGCCTCTTAAATTTTAAAAAATAGCTTCTTCAGCTGATTTGTTCTTTTGAATAGATCAGATATAAAATGGTGAGATGAATATGGCCGTCTCTGCAGACCAGCACATAGGACTTAGTTTCCATTGCGGATTTCCTCGGTGGCTTAAAAGATTTCATGACTGTTTTGCACAGCCCAGAATTTATCATCAACTACCTACTACATTCTCTGTTCTTCGTTTTCATCGCTTTGCCCTTGATGGACTGTTCTTTATCTCTGTCTGTTCAATTAAGTTTGATGCTTTAGTGCTGCTGCATTAGCAGTGTTTACTGCTAGCCAAGGGCGACAAGAGAAGGTTAGGGAGAGAATAAGCCATGAGGAGGGTAATTAACTTGTCCCAATTTGCCCAGGACTATCTCAGCTTTTAAAACTTGGAAGCTCCCCAACCCAGGAAACCCCTCAGTTCCAGGCAGACTAGATGGATAGCGACCCTGGCGGGAAGGCAGCTTGCCAGTGACCTGGGGATGGGGGTGGAGGGAGGGAAAAGGCTGCTGATAATGTTGTACATACTCACGTCGCTGCTTCGGACTGTCGAAATCCTTGACAATGATGGTCTCATGGGAGTGAAAAATATCCTTTAATACTGATGAACTAATTTGACAAATACCAGCAAGGTCATCCCTGCTGTATTCTGTCTAGATTCCAGTGCGAGGTCATTGCTGAGATACCATGCTATGGTCTAATGGGTGTGTGTGTGTGTGCAGATGATCCTTCCTCCCCAAGCCCTTTTATCTTCATTACTCTGGTCTTTTCATACTCTTTAATGGGCATCTTTGTACGCCGTTCCTATTGGCAGCAGTGTGCTAGTTGCTCAGTAGTCTAAAGCTGGTACAGAATGCCTTTGTGAAAGTTCTCCCACCCTCGGCTTATTAGTACAACTCAAATACTGCATTAGAGTTTGCAAAGCTGTAACATCATAGGGTGGAACTTCTTGATGTTGCAGGACAGTCCCACTTCTGGAAAGACTGTCACATTGTTCCCCCAAATGTCCTGGATCTCATTGAATATGGGGGATTCATTTTTGGCTTGGAAAGTTTGATAGGTTTTCTTGTAGTTACAAAACCTTATAGTTATGTTCCCCAGGGAATGCAAATTGCCCAGTAATGAAGCTCAGTGGGAGAGATTTGTTTTGGCCATTTGTCTATCCTTTACTTTTTGCCCTTTCTCTGTACTTTACCCTAAGAAGGACACCTGCGTCCCACAGGAGCAGCTGAAGGAGCCTCCAAGTCACTCTCTTTCTGTTTGACCCAATGATACTGGAAGGAGAATTACAACTCTTTCAATTATGTTTTGGATCACCTTTGATAGGCATGGCACTCAGAGAATTTCGGCCCAGGCAACAGTTGGGGGAAGAAGCACTATGACACATAATGCAAAGAGTTCATTCTGTGGCTGTGCCTAAGTAATTCCAGCCCACCGTGAAGTTTGTGATTGCAGACTTAACGCTTGTCACTGCCTCTCACCCAGAGCAAATAACATATCAAGCGAGCAGATTGCTTGTATTATAGGACCTGAGCTTTTCCCAGTAAAGGAAAGAAGTTAGAAAAATATTGGGGTTGCATTTTAAACTTCCCTTACAGGCTGTTTTAACCTCTTCCTCTCTCCTCACACTTCCATCCACACTTCTGGTGGAGTTGCTTGCAACTCTTGAGATTTTTCTCATCCGTTTCCCTGTCCCCAAAGGAGAATGGAAAAGTTTCAAGAATTTTCTCCCTGCAGCTCAGGCACTGCTATTCTTTTATGTCAGAAAGAACTGGTACCTAAACGCTCTGTCTCCTTTCCTCCCACACATATGCAATGTCTTTGTAGGCTGAGATGGGGTAATTGAGAAGGCATTTTCAAAAAGTGCCATTTATGCGCACAAAGGTTAAGACGCCTCTGCAGGGCGCCTAACTTTCCTCTGCAAACAAAACGTTATGCAAGTTTCCTTGCTGAGAAGAGACTCTGTGCTTTGGTGACAGACAAGAAATACCAATAGATGGGAGGTGTTTCCAGCAGGATGTCAGGCGGGGAATCAAGGGGCCAGGAGGTGCTGAGCGAGGCTTTGCTTCTTTCTGCTGCTGAGCTGAAACAAAGCTTTCAAAGGAAATAGTAATACCCAGGCCCTTTGGGGTTATTGGGCTTCAGTAGCATTTTGCAAAATGTTTTTCATTTTCCTCTGCTCTGCCTCCCCCCAGTTGCCTGTTGTGTTTGCAGAAGTTTAAGCTTAGCTAAGACAGAGGGTTGGTTGGGGAAGAGAGAGAAAAAGAGATGCTGAAGGAAAGAGGAGAAAAAGGAACAGAGGAAAGAGATGCCGAGAGACAGACATAGATACAGAGCTGGAGAAGACAAAGGAAGCAAGAGATCTAGAGATACGGGGAGAGAGACAGGGGGTGGAGAAGACTGGACACAAGTGTCCTCTGTGCTGGTGAGGAGGGCTGACCTCTGTGGGATAGTCTCCCTGTCTGCGTAGAGTAGGGAGGAGGTAAACCATACAAGAGGCACTCACCACTTAGGTAAATATCATGCTAGATTAGAGCACCACAGAAGGTAGAGATGAGTAATCGAGTTTAACCACACCAGCCCTCACAGAAGAAATGTGAGGAGAATCCTGGAGCGATTTCGCTGTTTGTCTAGGCTCATATGGTTAATTACTGGTAGTGCAATTTGCAAGCTACATGATGCTTCAGGCATTGGTGGAAAGAAAAAGTTCAAGTCTCCAAGAATGGCAGGGCTTGGAGGATGGAGCGGAGTGGGGAAGTTTACAACATATTAAGGCCAAGGCTTCATTTCGGACTTC
Source organism: Loris lydekkerianus (assembly GCA_963574355.1). Lineage (NCBI taxonomy): Eukaryota > Metazoa > Chordata > Mammalia > Primates > Lorisidae > Loris > Loris lydekkerianus. The sequence goes on from CAUYPK010064633.1 coordinate 59,206, forward strand.
CAGCCTGGTCGTTTGTTCTTGTGCCCCCACCCACATCTCTTCAGTTCAAAAGTCAAAACCAAAATCCAGGTCAGTGACCTCCCCATTCTATTGCTGTAGCCTTCTGAGGCGGCTCGACCTTGTCTGTTTTCTGTGCTGCTGCTTCTAGTGGGCAGAGGAGAGTTTAACCTCACTAGGTTAATACTTGCAATACTTCTAGACCCGTGATTTTCAACTGGTGTGTCATGCAAGCATCTTAGATGTGCCACAAAAAATTTTAAAGATTATTAATAAAATTAGTTGTGAAAAATGTTCAAAGCACAGTAAGTATATTCTTTTTTTACTTTTGGGGGATCAACGGAATTGAAGTATACCATGGAAGTTTAACTGTAGGTTCAAGTGTGCTATGAGGTAAAACAACCAAAAAAAAGGGGGGGGGGGTGGACTGAAAATCACTGCTCTAGAGGGTCAGGTTCTTCAAAGGATTGAGTGGAGTCATATATGAAAGTGAATTGGTATTTGTTATGCTCTCTTCTAAATTCTTACCATGCACCAATTCCTTTATTAGTAATTGTAATGATTCCTGCTCTGTTATTACTGCCGTTTTACCAATGAGGAGATTGAGGTACACAGAGGGCAACTGACTTGCCCCAGGGGTTTATTGATTCCATGTGTAACAAGTGACTAGTGAGCCGAGGCATCAAAATTTTAACCCAAAATTCTTACTGGAGAAGCCCAGCTTATTATTACAGCTCTATCCCAAGGCCTGATATATTGTAGCAAAATAAAAATTCATGGTCATTATCAATCCTAAGAATTTTGAAGTCATGGTGACCAGACTGCATTTATGAGAAAAAAAAAATCAAGAGGTTATTTGTTGTTGTTTTTCCCTCCTTTTGTTTCTCGCTTGATTTAAGCAGACTATTTGAGGAAAGCAGGCAAGGGAAGGAAGAAATGGCCAGTGGTTTTTGTGTGGGAAGAAGTGTGGCACCGTCTGTATGCTGAGACCACAGTGCCGCCTTGCTACACTTCCACACCAATTCATGTTCTCATCTCAACTGTTATATTTTCTAGAAATAAGAAGTTCAGAAGCTAACCAGGGCATAAGACAACCCCCATAACACCTCTCTAAAATCCTTAAGCAATGATAACCACCCTTTAAAAAAAATTGTTCTCATGATGATAGCTGGACCTCTAAAGATGCTCTTGATGTGAAGAGATATCTCTGGAGAGGCAAACCCACAGGCAAAGCATGGAGTGGGTGGGAGACGGCTGCAGATTCTTAGGAGGAGCCACCGAGATGCTCTTGGCAATCTTCAGCATGTGGCCCTGGGGGCAGATGAGGGAGACGCCAAGGAGAGGCATGGAATGAAGACAGAGAAAGAAAGGGATAGTGGGAAAGTGAAGGAACCTGTCAAACCTTTCCTTAAATCTCTGAAAAATCATATACCCTGCTCTTTCCCGGGTAGATCAGAGAACCAGTATACCGACAGTTTACCAAAGACCTGCACAGCCAGACATTCTATTCATTTTGGACAACAAGAAATCAATATCCTCTAGTGGTGTCTTCACCAAAAGCCAGGAAGGCAGAGGAACCTAGATTCTGTCCATAGACTCCACTTTAGAAAACCCTTGTAAGAGAGAGCCGCCCAAAGGTGGCCCAATATGAAGCTCCAGGTCTTGAGTAACTTGTCGTTAGGACTTCTACTTTACAATCAATCGACAGCAAGGTTCTAGCATCCTCTCCTCTCCATCCAAGCCCCTTCCTGCCACCCACAGCCTCCTTCTAATCTGCAGCTGCCCCAGAGCTGTGACTGTGCCTCAGGTATATCAACCCCCAGCCAAGATGGACTCACAGGGCCTTGATAATTCCAGGCCTGTGGCTGACAGTGCTTCCCCAAGGTGTTCAGAATGAAGAATAAACTTAGTATGGTATTTAGGTTCCTCCACAATACACCTTCACCTAACAGACCAGCCCTATGTCCCACCCTCCATACCGCCTAGCCAATAATCTAGGTCTAGTCCCATTCCCCACACCTCTACCCAAGAGTCCAGCCTTCTCAAGGCACCTCTTCCAGGTGATCCAGCTTTTTCCTCCACCTCTCACTCCTCATCCTCAGAGTCCAGCCTTATCTCACACTCTCTTGCACCACTTGTCTGGGCCTTCCTTGACCTCTGTACCCCAGGGGTGGCTGTCCTCCAACTCCACCTGCCAGCTCTCTGCTCTGCATCCCAACTGAATTGCACCTTCCCTGCATAGCAAACTCCCCTTCTCCTGCCAAACACAGTGCTTTTGTTAATAATGTTTCCTCTGCCTAAATGTCCTTCATAACCTTTATTCTTGAAATCCTCCCACCTACATGAAATCCCCATGGGTCAGCCAATCTATTTCACAGTTACATACATTCTCATATATCTTTCCCACATACACACAAGACTGTAAAGTCAATGAACTTGGGTGCAATGCCTCAGATCCTTTCCACAAACAGTCTCCAGCTATCCCTGTCAGGCATTGCCCTGGGTGTGAGGATTAGAAGGTGACTCAGCCATGATCTCAGATGACCTCATTTTATAGTCTGATTATTCATATGCCCCTGTAGTGCCTGGCAAAGTGCCTGTAACAGGTCTGCAGTACATTTGGTCGGATCAATGAAAAGGGAGAAGCAAATTAGATCGCTACAGCTGAATAGGGCATGGTAAAAAAAATCTCCAACACTTTCCCTACATTGACAATATGCCTAATTGGCTCAAGGAAAACATGAATATTTTCTTCAATAAGATGTCAGAGAATGTGGCAGGACGTGTAGGTGTAATAACACATTGCTCCATCAATTCAAAGAGATTCTTTGATGCTCCCATTTTAGGTAAAGATTATTCACTAGGAAATGCATATCTTGTTTGGAATGCTTTTCTTTTTTCTCTTTTTTCAGACTGTTGCTATACAATCTAATTCAATTCTTCTAAAAGGAAGACTTATTAATGTATGATTACATGTTTCATCAAGGAGATTTTACCAACTCCCCCTTTGGAAAGAGAGTCAGTAGGATGGTTTTTATTAGAAAATGTTAGATTTTTAAAAGTTTACAATTATAGTCATGCAGAAAAAACACTGATGCCTGATTCTGCGAGCATTTTTTTTGAAGGGAATACCTCTCTACCTCAGACACAACCATAATTACATTCATAGGGATACAGGTGTGCACATGCACACGCGCACACTCACCCATGTGAATTCTTCTTTTCCTCTACCTTTGCAGGCTAAATTACACTAAGTCTCCCCTTTTGGGGACATCAAAGACTCATAAGCCCACCCTCATACTTTTATTTCTATATAGGAGTAAACAGCCGTATACACTCATTCCATGATAGAAGACCTTGAACTGGTAAGAGATGGGAAGCTGACTTTTATCAGTTACCAAAATGCCTTTACCAAAGTGGTTTTGTTTTTGTTTTGTTTTGTCTTTTATCAGCTCACTGTAACAAACAATTGCTCATTTCAGTACATGGGAGAAAGCAGTCCAATAATCATACCCAGGAAACATAACTAGTCTTATAATTAGACTGTAATAAATGTCTAAAGTGAATGAATTTAAGTTCGTGCAGAAATATTCTAGACTCTCAACAGATGTGCAGCTGGAATGTGACAGGAAGACTCAAGTCCAGTCATTCCAAGGAGGAATTAAAGGCAGATTCTGTTAACTAAGAAAGTTGAAAACTAATAAAGAAAAAACACTTCCTAACAGAGAATGGACTGCTAGATCCCAGGAAGAGGGGACAGGTGAAAAGGATTTGTCAGTATTTGTTCAGTACTATGAGCCTCTGGACTTGAGGATGTGAGTCTGTGGATCATACACCTGATCCATCAGACGTTTGTGTGCCCCAGAGCACTCTAACCAATGCCTCGAAGCTCTTCACTATGTCCAAGGGCCCTAAAAATTCAAAAGTGGCTTTTTACAGTTGGTTTGTTCCACTAGGATCCTAAAGAGGGTCTCACCTTACATTTGGCTTCTAAGTTTTTTATGTCTTTTTTAATTTATAAGTTCCCCTTTTTATCATGTAAACAATCAGCTCATTTAACTTGCCAGATTTCCCACATTGTAGCTACACATAGCTCATTTCATCCCTGTGGTATCATTGAACATTTAGTGTCTCACATTTAGTGATGTGAAAATTGATTAATGGGCTTAGCAATTGTGGGCCTGGGTGATCCATTCTGAAGTTCTACAAATATCTGTCACCTAAATATTTTAATAACCATTGATGAGTATTCCCTGGTTTCACTATTTTATTAGAAGTTGAAAATGGTTGTTTTACAATTTTTTCATTTCCTTTGCATTTAATTGATGGAATTCTATAAAACACATTCTCTCATCAAACATTTGGCTACCCTGAGATAGTTTGTATGAGAACATGTGAACAGAGGATGGATATGTGAATTTGTTTTTATTTATCAATTTTCAGAATAATGTGAGAGTTATCAATGAGTTTTATACCATTGTGAATACATGAGCTTTAAAATGTTGAATGTGTTTGAGTCCATTGCAGTCATTGTGGTCATTATTCCTTTTAATACTCAGATTGTGCCATTGTTGACAGAAGTCCCTTCACCCTAGCTCCTACACTGTTTGAAGGGGTTATAGCAGCTTCCTTGCTTTCTGGCACAAGAAGATGTTCACAGCTCACTCTGTACATCTCCCAGCCTAGATCTTGAATCAGCCATCTCCCCAAGGAGCCGCCTTTCCTGTAAGTGGAAAGTGCAGTTGAGAAACCATAACCCGAGGGTTCTCATTTAAATCCATGAACCTGGATTTTCATCACTTCCACACTTCACCATTGCTCAGAGGTAGGAAATATGTAAGGGTGTTGTGGCTACATTAAAAGAAAACATTTAATCTGTTAATGGTGAATCTGTAATAGAGACTGTAGTATCTATTAGTGATTAGTCATATATGACATGAGAGGTTGGATTTGCTTTAAAATACCCAAACTTAAAAGTAAAAGTAGAAGGAAGGGAAGAGCAGAGAGGGGGAAGGAGGGAGGGGGTGGGGCCTTGGTGTGCACCACACCTTCTGGGGGCAAGACATGATTGCAAGAGGGACTTTACCTAACAAATGCAATCAGTGTGACTTGGTTTATTGTACCCTCACTGAATCCCCAACAATAATAACAAAAAAAGTAGAAGGATGGAGAAAAGAAGGTTGAAAAATGTTATTAAAGGTCGATGATGGATGCAGGGGGATTTATTATACTGCAACATCTTATCGGAGGTTTGAAAATCTCCATGATAAAAACCTTAGGACAAGGATAATCCCTCCCTCTCTCTCTCTTTCTATCTCTCTCTCTCCTCCCTTCTATCTCCTTCTCTCTTTCTTACACACACACATACACAGAGACCTGTTTTTTCACTTCTCTGCTCTCTGATTTTATATACATAGAGCAGTTATTTAATCACTCCACTCTCCATATACATCGATACACAGGAGAATGCAGGAATAGAAGATGTATATAATATGTGTTTTTGTCCCTAAAAAGAAGAATCTCCTATTATACATTAATGAGTTGTGAGCTTGGTTTCTTCCAATCTTCGAACTTTTGTAGTTCAACCTCTAACCCACATGCCATCGAAATGCTCCTTGAAGTTCTTCGTCATTGGTGGCCTTCACTGTAGTCCTCGAGGCTTTGCTGCTTCCAGGTACGTCATCCTTCAGGGGGGTAGGACCAAACCTTTGTACCATCAATGCTTGCCACTCCTACAGTTGTGCAGCTTTTCTAGGTCCATTTTTCTCTTTAATTCTAAGTGTATTTCTTAAGGTAAGACGAGTTTGAATTAGAGATGAAAAGCATAAGAAATGTTGGTTCAATGTCACTATGCCACGCCCCAGATATGCAGAGATAAAACTGAGTGACTGATCTCAAGGAGATTCTCTTTGGATAGGAAAGAAAAATATAAACAAGTAACTGCAGTACAGACTCTCTTTAAGTCTCTCAGAAGCTAGTGGAAGAAAAAAGAGTTTCAATGCAACTAAAGACAAGATTTACATCGGATGTTCACTAGGAACTTTGAAGCTCAGAGAAAGACCAATCAATTCTGAAGATACCCAGAAGAGGAAGTCTAAAGGGAAGAAGTAGCATGTAAATTCCCTATGTAAGGAAGGAGATTGGAGTCAAGGGAAGGGAGGGGGGGAGATATTTTGGGAGAGAGAAGTAAATGTTCAAAGGCAGAAGTGGATGCAAGGTAAGGGACTTGGTTTTCTGCTTTCCACAATGACAATATATGCCTATAACTCTTGGCCCTACAGGCTAAACGTAGCCCCACCTGTTCATTGTAAAGAACATCTGTTGGAACACTGTCTAACGGTTTGTTTGTCCCTGACAGCTTTTGCACTAAAAGGCAGAGTTGAGTAGTTGTGGCAGAGACCTTCTAGTCTGAAAAGCCAGATATAGAGTAGAACCTCCCTAGCTGACCACCCCCCACATTGATCACCTCCTTAGATTGACCTGATTTTCATAGACCAGACATGCACGGTATGTTGACCAGTTTGTTACAGTCCCTTGGGTGGTCAACTTATAGAGGTTCTACTGTGTTTACTATCTGGCCCTTTACAAAAAATCCTTGCCGACTCCCACTCCACAACAACATTTCTCTAACTTTAATATGCATCTAAGTCACTTAGGAATCTGCTTAAATGCGTATTCTGATTTAGAAGAACTCAGTGGGCCTAAAATTCTGAATCTCTAAGAAGCTCCTAGGTGGTACCAGTGTTGCTAGATGGCTGGATGTAAGTTGAGTTATGCAAGGATCTCAAGAAACTCTGAATCCTCGGGGCTTGTTCTTTCGGAATGGCAATCCATCAGGGAGCATCTGCGAGTTGAAAGTATGGAAAAGGGCCAAGCTCTTTTGTAGACACAACCTGCCTTATAGAAGTTCACTGAAATGAAAAGCCTTATTTCTGTCTCAGTTAAAACATTGAGAGCAACTTCCTAAATACCAGATGGCTATTAATCATGCCTGTCTTCTTCCTCAAAATAAGGCTTATACCATAGTCACCCTAGGATCTGCATTCATTTTTTTTTTTTTTTTGTCTCCATTTCTATTTCTCTTAGCTAAAGAACTCTTAATTGGTAGGCTACCTAAGTCTCCCACACACACCAAATCTCTGCTGAGCCACCTCCCATCTCCATCCCACTCTTATTTGTAATTATTTGGTGATCAAACATGCATCCAAATGTGCTATCAAACTGAAACGCCCTCTTGTAAAACATAAAAAGAGCAAATCCAGTAGGTCTCTACCTTGAACTGTAACAACTATAATAATAATGCCAATTTCCACCTACCCCTTCCTTATAACATCATAGTAAAATAAGACCACTGACTTGAATGACATCAGGTATGCTTTGCTTATTTCCGCTGTTCATTATGAAGGCTGGATTTGGAAATGCCCCACCTCGCCCCCTTTATTCTGAGCAGAGGGTAAGAACTGACTCAGATTTGGGAGACATTGAGTTTGAGAGAAAATTTTAAATCCTCTAGCATTCAAATGGGTTTGCTGTCAGCAAAAAAGAACTTCCTGATTCTGCACCAAAATGAACAAATAAGTAAGGTTTATGTAAAAAGTTTACAGAGCACTTTGGACATCAGATAGCTCTCAAAGGGTGATATTTTGATGAATTAACACCAAGTGACTCAGAAACATAAGGATTGAATTCCCACAGAAGCTTTTACACATGGACTTTCTACTTAGTATATTAAACAGAATGAATGTTGCAATTTTCTGGAAAAATAGTTTATTCCCCATCATGACTCCAGAGAGTTCTTGGTTCTCTGAGAGCCCTGGGCCCAGAATCAGGAATCATTCCTGCTTTGATACTGACTTGGTGATGTTTGGCAAGTCACTTAAACTCAACCACCTCAGTATCTGCAACATGATTGCTAAGGCCCAGTCTGGCTCCAACAGCAGAATTTTGTCACCTGGAGCCAAACACACAGGAGTCAACCTTAGTGTTCCATTCTCAAATAAAGAGCTTTCTTCAATGTTCTGCATTGCTCCTATGAATAAAAATCATGTCTTTATTTCCTTGTTCTTCAAAGACCAGTAACAAAAGCCGCCCAGTCTGATTTGAACTAGATGTGTAACTCCATGGTTCAATTACTGCTCTGTTTTGTGGGCTAACACTAGAAACCACTACCATGGAGATTTGTGAGCAGTCCCACACAGCAATGGAGATTTTTCGTGCATTCAAGTTAATGGAGAATTTGCAAGATTGGCTTGGCTTACTTTGTCAATATGTTTCTAGCTTTTCTAAGAGGGACTAAGGAAATCAAATGTGAACACATGTCTCATTGCTTACGAAACTCCATCATTCTATTTACAAGTGGAAAGAGGAGGATGAGGGAGGTTGCACAGTCTGTTCTACCAAATACTTCTTGGCCCAAAGTTATAATAATGTTAGGGAGGGTGGGAACATGAATGGGAAGGTTGGGACACTTTATAATCAATCTCATGAAGCTTTTCAATGTGTCTGTTTTACAAATATTTCACAATGAATGCACAAGAAATAGAAAAAAGTGGTATCCGTCTCCTCTATAAGTCGGGCTGCTGCCAGCCCATGGAGGGAAAAGTATCCCTCTTCAGGGCGCTGGGTTTAGTGAGCAAAGAATAGGTTGAATTTCAGTCACTCTGTCTGCAGATCCTCTTGATATGAATCACAAATACTTAAATGGTGGTTACAATGCACCTACCAGTATTTTAACTGCAAGAATATATTAATTATCTAATAGTAATACACTAACATGATTATCATTACAATAGTAACAATATTCAGACTAATATTATTATTCTCATTTTACAAATGAGGAAACTGAGGCCAAAAAAAAAAAAAAAGTTAACAGATTTATCCAAGGTCACAGAGTTGGTAAATAGCTGAGTTGGAAATCTGCTCTAGTGAGAAATCTATCTTTAAACTTCAGCTTATTCCTGACTTTGTGGCATAAAAATACATTGCTATTTTCTTAGAGAGGACTACCCTGCAAGGCCAAACATGCAAATATTTAACCTGTATAATTTGATTATTTAACAGAATAAGAAGCATTAATTCCAAAATTCACATCAAGAATAAAACATGCCCCTGGCTGGGCAGGTGGCTCACCTATAATCCTAGCATTCTGGGAGGCAGAGGTGGTAGATCACCTGAGCTCAAAAGTTTGAGACCACCCTGAGCAAGAATGAGACCCCATGACTACTAAAAATAAAAAACCTGGTCAGAAACTGTGGTGCATGCCTCCAATCCCAGCTAAGGTAAGGGGGATAGCTTGAGCCCAAGAGTTTGAGGTTGTTGCAGGATATGATGCCACAGCACTCCACCCAGGGCACAGAGTGAAGCTCTGTCTCAAAAAGAAAAAAAAAAAAAAATCCCCTAAACCTGCATCATTCTTAGGCAAGTATAGCAGTTAAGGTTCTCCAAAGAAACAGACCCAATGTTATAGATATGGATATAGATAAACAGAGAAAGATCTAGATATAGATATATTTATTATGAGGACTTTGCACATGGGATTATGGGGACTGAGAAGTCCCACAATCTGTTAGGTGGAGATCCAGGAAAGCCGGTAGTATAATTCAATCTGAGTGCCAACACCTGAGAATCAGGGGATATGATTGTATACATCCCAGCCCTGAGGCAGGAGAAGATGAGGATTAGATGTTCCAGCTCAAACACTTGGGCAGGAAAAAGGTGGCAGAGTCAGGGGAGAGCGAATTTCTCCTTCCTCCTCTTTTGTTCTCTTTGTGCCCTGAACAGATTGGATAATGCCCATCCACACTGGGAAAGGAAATCTACTGAGTCCACTGGCTCAAACACTAATCTCATCCTGACAACCCTCCCAGACATACCCAGAAGCAATTTTAATTAATTAATTAATTAATTAATCTATCTATTTGTTTGAGACAAAGTCTTGCTGTATCACTCCAGGTAAAATGCAGTGGTGTCATCATATCTCACAGCAACCTCAAACTCGTGGGCTCAAGTGATCCTCCTACCTCAGCCTCCTCAGTCACTGGGACTACAGATGTGCACCACAGCTTCCTATATTTTTTTTCTACTTTTAGTAGAGACAGGCTCTCATTCTTGCTCAGGCTCATCTTGAACTCCTGAGCTCAAGCAGTCTTCCTGCCTGGCCCTCCAAGTGCTAGGATTACAGACATGAACGACCACAACTGGCCCAGAAGCAATATTTAATCTGGGTACTACGTAGCCCAGTCAAGTTGGCACATGGAATTAACCCATGGTGAAGTTCACAGCAAAGCAAAGCCACCAGTGTGACCACTGAAGGGTTGTAGTAGAATGACTTGTGTGATGATTATTAATGACTGTCATACCAATAATGAGACTGTGTGGGATATATTTAGCTATTTCCTTCCGAAGTTCAATATATAATGAGCAAAGGCTTCAATGATGAATTAAGGTGGAAGTAGTTTTCAGAAGACATGTTGCTGAAGAAAATACTGGTAAATATTATGTAGCTAAACAGTGCACCATATCCAGTCCTAATCAACTGAGAAGAGAGACTGCCTACTGTTTACCAGAGCATCCAGTATACAGAAAAATTGGAATGGGCTGAATCACAGCATCTGGCCCCTTACTTAACCAACCTGTTCCATCCTCACCATGCAGAACTCTGGATGTTCCTGGATGCCCTTGGGTCTCCCACTTGTGTAGCTTTGTATTTGCCCTTACTCCTCCCTGGAATGATCTTGAATGCCTACCTGGCAACTATTTCTTATTCACCAGATGATTCACATCTTACCTTGTGAAAATTGCTATAACTCCCCAAGACCTTCCATCTAACCTAAGCTCCCACAAGACTACGTGCTGTCCTTCATCAGAGCACTTTGGGTTTAGTGTCAAAAATTTAGGCTTTGGAGTCAAATGGAATTTTCTCTCTCATAGGAATCATTCACTATCCAACCTTAGCTAACTCTTTGTCACATGGGAAGTGAGCAGAGTGTCTACCTTACAGTGGGAAAGAGCAAAAGATTCATATTTTTACTAGAAAGTCTCCAAGTTTACTTTTCCTACTTATATCATGTTGTATTATAATTGTTTGCTTAATGTTAATTGTTCTTTGAGCCCCAAATCATATATTTTCACCTCAGATTCTGGAGCACTTATTATTAGGAGAAGGCCTTCAAGGAATATATATTATATAAAGGCATAAATAAACATTAGAGAAGCTAAGAATCTTAGCATTTTTATCTAAGATCTTGCCATGAGTATGATTCCTCTTTAAAATCAAAATGTGATTGTCCTTCAAAATCATAGATATTTGGAAAGTCTGCAGATTGAGAAAATGATAAGCTTCTATGGATTTGATAAGCTGTTGAAAAAACTCTGTTGCCCACCAGGGGCTTACAAATCCCCATTGAAGGGCTATCACTCTTATACAGGAGAACCACTGTAAACCAACCACTCAAGGGACTGTAACAAACTGGTCAACATATAGAAGTGGTCAACATAAGGAACTAGGCCTACTGTACTGATACATGTACATACACGTGGCACATATCCAGTCTAGGAAAACTAGGTCAACTAAGGAGGGGGTTAATGTAGGGACAAAGTCAACTATGGAGGTTCTACTGTATTTTAAAGATGGAAAAAGTTGGAATTGAAATGAAGTATTTCTAAAGTCATAGAGACAAATGGCATTAGAGCCAGAACAAGAAAGTAGGTCTCTTGCCCTGAGGGAACTTACCATCTGAAAAGGGAAGCATACCTAACTTACACATGAATACTTTGAAAGAAACATAAAGCTATAAATTACCAAGAGCTGAGTAGAGCGCCAAGGTCTGCAAGAGCAGTTAGACTTTGGCCTGCTAATGTAGTGGCTGCTCTGGGATTTTAGAGCAGTCTTCTGAGAACTTTGGAAACATTTAAATCACTTGTGAGTCGCTCAGCGTCATTATGTTGACTTGTCTCTCTCTTAACTTCCCTAGCCCCTAAGTGTTATATATTACACTTTAGAACTGTCATCTAAAAATAGGAAAAGTAGGTGAAGAGATGTGAGACAGATTTAGATACAGTGCTTTCAATGGATTCATTTGGAATTTATGGCTCCATGCAGTCAATCTTTCATCCATGTAAAATTTCCCCTCTGCCTCTACTTATATCAATAGCATCGAAATAACCCATGTATCAGCAGGGGGTTGTTAATAGTTGGGAGATGTAGTATCTTAGCACAGTTCTTGCTTGCAGTCACGTTTCTCAAGCAAGTTAACTTCCCTGAAGTGGAAAGTAGATTACTGAGGCTATTTCTGAGGGCAATGAAAATTTTAGGAGGCTACCACAAATGTAGGCAAGAAATTTGAACCTCAAGTTTGAACCAAAGTTGAGACAAGTGAGGCAGGTAGGGAGAGGATAGTGAGTGGAGGTTAAGCTCTGGGAAGAAACAGCATGGCTCTGTTTCTCCCGGGAAAATGTTGAGAAAAAAATTGACACTCAGCCAATTTAAATATAACATCAAGCAGGAATCAGGCAAATGGGGGACCCTGGAAGCCTCCCTGGCTTCCTCTGCATCCTATACCCACTTACTCCTAAGGCCCAGAATCTTCCAGAAGCCTCCAGAAGTCTTAAGCTTTACAGTCTTATTCTTTTCTTCTTCCTGGCTTCCTAGAACCTAATCTGTGACTTTTCCCTGGGGACCCTGCACCTTTGTGAAGCCTTAATACTGGGCTAAATTGACAATACCACATAATGATAACATAGCCAACATTTATTGAATACTAAGTATCTTCCATCTATTATTTTATTTGGTCCTCACAAGAGTTCTCTGAAATAGGTAAATATTATTGTCCCTATTTTGGGGTGGTATAACCAAATAACACCGAGGTAAAGTGTCAGGATTTGAACCCAGGCAGTTTGACCTCCACAATCCCTATCACACCTGTTCCACAACAATAGGTAAAGAATTGGGCCACACAATGGCCATTCCTGTACTTTCATATGGGTGTTTCCCTCTACCCTCTTAGTAGCTAGAAGACTATTATGCACATATCTAATGTTTGGAATAGATCAATATTGAATGGGTGTTCATTGATGGCACACTATTCCCAAAATATCTGCCAGGCTGAGATGTAAGGAGCTAATATTTATCAAACATTTATTATGTTCCAGATTTGCTATAGGCTTATGTGAATAAACTCATTAAAACTTCATAGCAACGTTTTGAGGAAGCTACTGTTATCACCAATTCTACTTTATAATTGAGGAAATGGAACTCTATGGGACTCACATGGCAATCTGGGGACATATTTGGGGATTCAAACTTTGAGATTGTGTCTAGAGTTCATACTCATAGCCACCATGCTCTGCCATACAGGAGCCATACCCTCAAAGAGCTCACAGTGGTATTGAGGAAATTTATGCTGTATAGGAGACAAAAAA
>CAUYPK010064634.1:0-57588 GCA_963574355.1 Loris lydekkerianus
CCACAGCGCCCCGGGGGGGGTTGGCGTGCGGTGTCCGCGGGGCGTCCGGCCGGCGGCGCCGCGCCGGGCGCGGGCGGGGGCGGGGGGGGGGGGCCCCGCCCCCCCCCGCGGGGGGGGGGGGGGAGGGGTGAGGGGGTTCCCACTCTGTATTGGATAGAAACTGGACCCATGTTTATTTACACTTTAAAACTAAATGTGGAGAACTTGAGATCATTCAGGCACCTAGTGGTTTTTATGAGAAGGCGTATGTGTGAGAGCTGGGAAAGGGGCTGGGATGAACTAACACAGCAGCATTCCACCCTGGGAAAATAATTGGATGATAAAGGCTATCCTGACCCAATGGGGTACAAACCGGATGTGAATCGACAATTGTTTTCACATTTAATGAGAATCTAAGGAGTGCTGTTAGTCAGCAGTTCATTTGGGTTTTTGGGAGAGCAGGAGAGGAGGTTTGACTCAGGTCTACCATGTTTGATAGAGTGTGTTGTTGCTCTTGACTGCATGATGAAGGCAGGGCATGGGCAGTAAATATGTTCTTGAAGTTGCGTCAGTTACTATTTTATTTATAGCAGAGTGATTCTGACCTTATTGGAAGGATAAACTGCTCATGTGGAATACTATTTAGGTGTACTATTTCAATATCTAGAAGTTTCTTCCATGCTAACATAGATAATGGTACACCCAAAGGTGCCAATTTACATTTAGAAAAGCACTACTTTGGCCAGAGAGAGAGGCTATAATATTTTAAATTTCAGATTATTATAAGGGTTCAAACAATTAGGGTACATTTTTTGCATTTGTTAAATTCCAAGTTGTAGCTGAAACCTTGACCCAGGAGGCATCTATTTCTTCTGTATATTCAGAAGCATGCAGCATACTCTACCATTTTTGTGCTTCTCTTAATATACTGTCTGCAAACAACAACAAAACATCAATAATTATATAAAGGAGTTTGCTTTCTCTCTCAAATAGTGTCCTGCATGAGCAGAGGTCATTCTTTCCTATAAATCTCTCCAGGATGTTTTTTTTTTTTTTTTTTTCTATTTACTTTATTAAGCCAAACTTCTTTCAAGAGTTATATCTGTCCTTTGTGTGATATTCATTTTGAAAATGCTTCTCTTTCTATGTAGCTATGACAGAATAATGTGTTCCATGCTGAACAGAATGTAATTTTTTATCCAATAAAAATGAAAAAAATGAAGCTGTTCAAAAGAAACTTCTTCTAAACTGGCCTATAAAGGAAACTCCAGAGAGATATTTCAGCATTCTGGGAGCTGAAAGGGCAATATTCAGGATTTATCCATCTGCATCTATCTTTCATCTGGGTAGTGGGTGATGTACCAGTCACTGAATTTTTGGTGTTTGTAAGACAGAAAACAGTTGTTACAATTACTGGAGAAAGAAAGATGGGCAGACTTCTAGAAAACAAAAGAAAACTCAGAAGTAGAGCTGAAGTTCACCGACTTTGTGATTGGTTCTCAGTAAAGGGCCATAGACCGATGGTTCACTTTTGACTAAAGTGCGAGAGCTCTTTGCTCAGAAAGACGTGTGTGCACACACAATTCTTTTATATAAATAGGGAAGTGTGCAGATTCTCTGAAGCTCATGTCTACCCCACTGTACGTCTAGGCAAGGAAAGACAAAGAAAGCAAGTAGAAATAGATGCTTTTTATTTCTTTCCTTTCAAAAGCTGTTTCTGGAAAATTATACTTGTATCTGTGTTTTAAAGAAATTACAAAGGAAAAAAAAAAGACAAAATAATGTTTAATTATTTAATTCTGGAATTTTCCATGGCTGAAATAATAGGTAATAGGAATCATAACAAAAGGATTTTCAAAATCTGCATGAGAAAGTATGGGCCAAAGCAAATCATCTTGAAATTTCTTTAACATCAAAAATATCATGTTCTCTGAATTCTATCCAAAATAAATAAACAAATAAATCTGCGGGAATAGCATTATCTTATTCATACCTGAGTTAGTGTTGCTCTTCTGGTGTGTGGAACCGGACCTTTAGATATTCACTGTGGGTTGTAAATGCTTCGGAGCAGAGGGAATGATGGTGGGAGACACAGTCACATGGATTTTAATGTCACTGTGAATGAGAAGGCTTTCCCACTTAGAAGACTTCTAGCATTACCATTAACCTAAAATGCATGGACTTCTGTGCCTTATAGAATCCAACCATAGTACCTTGTCTAGTGCTTTGCAGATCACCTTCCAAACACGTCATAGTTAATTCTCTTTACAATTGTTTATGGTATTTATTGCCTCTTACTTTTTGAACCAGGAAATTAAGATCAGAGAGGTGAAATAACTGCCCACTAAGTTTCACTTGTGATAGGTCTGGAGCTTAAATTCAAATTTCAAATTCCCATTCTTTTTACTCACTCAAGCACGGTACATTCCACGTTGGAGTCATCTGGCCCCATCAGTGAGAATTTGTGAAATTAAACTGCTTTCTCCCAGTGTGGGAAGGAACTGTGTCACCTGAGTGAGTTAGGCTCTTTGTCAGAGGAGAGCATCTAAAGGTGAAGTGTCCTAAAGAGTAGCAATTCCTGGGGGTTGGGAGTTTGCTAGCAAAGAACAGAGAAAACAAACAGATCCCCTTACTTCTCAGTTCTGTCAGGGCTCAGTCTAAAGTAGCTCAGTTTGCTGATGAGGTGAAGGCAGTCTTAAGGCATGAGAATGAAAACATACAAAAATGAAAAATAAAAATGCAAAGGCCCAATCAATTTTGTGCTTCATTCTTTGCTAAGGAAGATGCTAAGATTTTCCCTCCCAAATTCCAGCTTGACACTGAAAGGTCAGAGGCACTAGAACAAATAGCGACACAGGCACAGTATGTTCTAAACATGATGACAAAGTATAAGCAAATAAATATCTGGATCAGGAGGGCACTCACCCAAGAGTGCTGGAGGAACTCAAGAGTAAAATAGCCAGTGGTCTCAGGCAATTTATAGTCTCAAAGGACCTCTGAGTGTTCTATTTGAGGACAGGTAATAAACAAAATCCCCTGTTGCAAAAATCCAAACTTTGTCACCAATTTTAAAAATAAAAATTAAATATTTTATTTTTCAGAGTCATTTTAGGTTCACAGAAACATTGAGAGAAAGGTATAGGTATTTCCTATATATCCCCTGCCTTAGCCCTTCTGGTCTGCCATAACGAAGTATCATACTGTGGCTCATAGACAACAGAAATTTATTTCTTATAGTTTTGGAAGTTCTCATAGTTCTTGGGAATCCCAAAGGATTTGCAGTCTGGTGAGGGCCTGTCTCCTGGTTCATAGACAGTCATCTTCTCATTGAGTCCTCAGCAGGGCTGAGGGGGCTTTCTTTTAGAAGAGCACTAATCCCATTCCTGAAGGCTCCACTCTCAGAACCTAATCACCTCCCCAAAGTTTCACCTCCTGAAACCTGGGGGTTAGGATTTAAACATAAGAATTTGGCGGTGGGGAGTGAAAGGGACACATTTAGTCTACCATCTCCCTGTTCCCACACATGCATAGCCTCTCCTTATCAACATCTCCCACCAGAGCGGTACATTTGTTGTGATGGATGAACCTATATTGAGATGTCATATTCACCTAAGTTCACAGTTCACCTTAGGTCTGCCTTTGTAGTATCCCAGAGGTTCTGGTAATTCGTGTCTTTATTGTTGTTTTTTTCCAAATATTTGGTGATTTCATTTTTAATCTCGTCTATGACCCATGTGTTTTTCAGCATAAGGTTGTTTAGCTTCCATGTTTTTGTATGGGTATGTGGGTTTCTGTTGTTATTTAGTTCAATTTTTATTCCATGATGGTCTGAGAAGATGCAAGGAATAATTTCTATTTTTTTAAATTAGCTGAGGTTAGATTTGTGGCCTAGGATATAGTCGATTTTGGAGTATGTTCTGTGGGCTGATGAGAAGAATGTGTATTCAGTTTTGTTGGGATAAAATGTTCTGTAGATGTCTGTTAAGTCCAGATGTTGAATGGTTGAGTTTAAATCTAAAATTTCTTTGCTTAGCATCTTTTTGGAGGATCTATCCTGGACTGCTAAGGGGGTGTTAAAATCTCCAACTACTATGGAGGTGGTGGAAATCAAGTTGCTCATGTCTGTTAGAGTTTCTCTTATAAATTGAGGTGCATTGTGGTTGGGTGCATAAATATTAATAATTGAGATCTCATCATATTGTGTATTACCTTTAACAAATATGAAGTGTCCATCCTTATCCTTAATTATTTTGGTTGGTTTAAAGCCTATTGCATCTGCGAACAGGATTGCAACGCCTGCTTTTTTCTTCTTTCCATTTGCCTGGAATATAGATGACCATCCCTTTACCTTGAGTCTATATTTGTCTTTTAATGTAAGATGCGATTCTTGGATGCAGCAGATATCTGGCTTGAGTTTTTGTATCCAGTCAGCCAATCTGTGCCTCTTTAGGGGACAATTTAAATGATTCATATTAATTAAGAATATTGATAAGCCTTTCGAGAGGCCAGTGGACATTTTTAATCATTTTGCAACTGTGGAAGTTTGAATTTGATCAAAAATTTTTTGGGTGGGTTTACTTTTCTGGTGGAGAATTATGCTGGTCTTTTTGGAGGATAGGTCTAAGAATGTCCTGGAGCTGGTTTAGTTGTGGCAAATTTCTTCAACATGTGAATGTCGTTGAAGTATTTAATTTCTCCGCCATAAATGAAGCTCAGTTTAGCTGGGTATAGCATCCTGGGTTGAAAGTTATTTTGTTTTAGGAGGTTAAAAGTCGATGACCATCCTCTTCTAGCTTGAAAAGTTTCAGCAGAGATATCTTCAGTTATTCTAATATTTTTTCCCTTGTCGGTAGTGGTTTTCTTTCATCTGGCAGCTTTCATAATTTTCTTTCATATTAACTTTAGTGAAATTGATTATGATGTGTCTGGGGGATATCTTATTTGGGTTGAGTCATGCTGGAGTTCTGAGACTGTCTCCTATCTGAATTTTGGAGTCTCTTGGCATGTCTGGGAAAAGAGACTCTGTGCCTTGTGAAGCCACTTAATCACTTTTAAATGAATATTGGTTTTCTTCAAATTATCTCAGAGCTCTTTAAGAGAGTGGTCTATTTTTGCTCTCCATTTCTCTTCTCCTTTGAGGGCTTGGGAGTGTTTGAAAGCTTTGTCTTCAATGTCAGAAATCCTTTCTTCTGCTTGCTTAATTCTGTTACTGAGGGATTCTACTGGGTTTCTCAGATCTTTGAGGGATGCAACTTCTTGTCTCAATGTTTCAAAATCTTTGGTCATTTGTTCTTTGAATCCGTTGAATTCTTGAGATAACTTTTGGAATTCTAATTCTATCTTATTTGCTATCCAGATCCTGAATTCAATTTCTGATGTCTCAGCTATTTGTTTGTGCATGGGGTCTTGTGCTGTTTCTGCCCCATTGATCTTTGAGGGAGTTGATATACTCTGATTGTTCATATTGCCAGTTTTTCTGTTGATTTTGCCTCATGATTGTTTTTCACTGTTGCCTCTGGCCATCCTCAGAGTTGGAGAGGTGTCTCTCCAAGATTAGACCCCAGTGGGATCACTCTATTGTTGCTGGATCTTTGTAGGAAGTGACCCTGTGTAGTTCCTCTGTGTCTGCTCTAGCTAGGGAGTTCTGTTTGTATTAGCATCCCCCATGTGTGACACATCCAGATCCAGCAACAGGGCTGGAGGTGGTGCGCCCGATTCTGGGAGTGCCTGGTGCCCAGTGACTTTGGCACAGAGAGCCCAAGGCTCCAGCAGTCTCTGGCCAGGAGAAGGACTCTGCACAGAGGCAGGGAGGGCTCCAGAGGGCACACAGCTACCAGAGTCCCTGACCAGATGAACGGGCTAGTGTGGAGGCTGGGAGGACACAAGAGGGAGGATGAAGGTTTGCATGGCGCCCGCAGTTCCTGGTCAGGGAATGCAGAGGCCCGGTAGGTGCGGGTCACCGATGGGGGCTCGCTTTACAGCTCTTATGGAGGTCTGGGTGGTGCCAAGCCCAGGAGTTTGAAGTTGCTATGAGTTGTGATGTCACGGCACTCTACCTAGGGCAACAGCTCAAGCCTCCAGTTTGCCAAAACCACCTTACTCTGCCGCTAAGGATTAAGGCTGTAAGGCAGCTCAGACTCCACCTTTAGGCTGCTCAGTCACTAAGTTACTTTGTCCCGCCAGATCCTTGCTCTGGGACCCTGACGGCAGAGCTTGCTGGGACAGTTTTTCACAATGGCTTCCTGTGCCCAGCTCAGTGGCTCAGTCTGGCGCCCCAGACAATGCCCAAAGTTCTCCACACTCCTGCTCAAGCTCTCTCCAAGGTAGCTCAAATGAGCGCCAAGTCCAAGAACACCATAACAGTTCACAGGTAAGGCCTTTCTGGTTTGCAGTCTCACTGATGCTTGTACTCATGGTTGCCGGTGTGATTAGGTTGATCGAACACACACAGCCACTTGCTAGTTTTCCACTGTTTTTGTCCTCCTCCTGGGTCCAGAAGTCCCTTGCTGGCTCCCTGTATCCTCAATAGGATAATCATAGGCAGATCCCACTGGCCAGAGATGTCTGGAGTCTTGTCTCCCCAGACTCGCTGTGCCCAGTTGCAGGGAAGCTGTTACTTGGCAGGGAGCTGTTACTCGGCCGCCATCTTTAATCTCTCCCACCTTCAACATTCTGGGTAGACGGGTGTGCAACCGGCCACTGGCTCAGGTCCTCAATCTTCTGCTCCATGGCAGCCTGGGGTCGGCTGCACATTGGCTATGTGGGGTCCAGGCCAACTTCATAGCCACTCAGTGAGGCATCACCAGCAGAAGTCCCTGCCTGCCCTGCCACGCCACAATCAACCCAGAGGACTTTTGCAACTTCACTTCTTAAAGCAGTTCCCTTTGCTCTGAGCCAAATACCTCATTTAATTTTTGGTTTTTATTTCAGTGCCTGCCATATCAGATGCTTTAATTTGACAGCAAAGGGAAATAAAAACAAGAAACAATATATACATAGATAGACAAAAATTCAGATGTTATGGGGAAACATATCTGAACAATTGTAAAAATTTGTATAAAAAAACATAAAATTTTGAATAAAAAATTAAGCAAGATAAGTGGATATTTATGCAAAATTAAAAAAAATTGACAAATTATCAGAAGTCAAAAAAATAAAAAAAAATTATAAAATAATGAGTCATTAGCCTGTTGCACTCCTCTATGTAAAAACTGTTTACTGTTTTCATTATATATATATATATATATTTTTTTTTAATGTAATTTCTGATCTTCTCTTTATACAACAATGTTGGATAAAATGATCTATAAAAGTATTATTTTTTCTGTTAGTTTATGGTTTAACTTAGGATTTTCGTCTAAATTGGGGAAAATATTGTCATTTACCTTTCACATATTAACTATAAGATCTTGGGGCTTTATTTAACATGCTTGTGACAGAAGAGAGTGTCCATGTTCACCAGGATGCTATGAGAACTAAAAAAAACCCATTCTAATGACTTGATGTATGACTAATGATGACTAATTTGTATGACTAATGATGCGACAAATGTTCCATTCACTAGCTTTTTATTCCATACATATGCTTTCCTGCTCTGCTGATTTTGGCATAGCATTGTTTATTTCAGCCTAGCAGATTTTTAGATATTTCTAAAAATCCATACATACTATAGATACTGAACAATAACTTTAATGTACAAGGCAAAAAAAAAAAAAAAAAGCCTCCCCATCACAAACTGTTTTCAACAAACCTGAGAGTTGGGATATCCCATGCATATTTATTGATCATGAGTTTGGGGACTGTTGTGGTTTGAATGTTTGTCCCTTCCAAAACTCATTTTGAAATTTAATCACTAACATAACAATACTGAGGGATGGGATGTTCCAGAGGTGATCCGGCCATGAGAACTCCACCCTGGTATGTGAATTCAATGCCTTATAAAGGGCTTTCGAGAGTGGGTCTCTTTACCCTTCCATCTTCCCCTATGTGCTGATCCTGCAAGAAGGCTTTCACCAGATACTTGCACCTTCATCTTGGACTTCCTGGCCTCTGCAACTGTGAGTTAAATAAATTATAAGAATTTGAGCAATTTTTAGGAATCTGTTCATTATAAGTTACCTAAACTCAGGTATTTTGTCCAATGAGCACAAATGGACTAAGACAAGGATTAAATGGTGATTCTTGTCAGGGTCCCGCCCCAGGGGCAAGGTCTGCTAAGACCTGTGGAACAGGCGTGACCAACTGAAGAAATATAAAGTTAGGAATGATGATAAAGAAGGAGAACACAAGACACAGAATAGAATTTTCAAGGGTGGGAACTCAGGGGACCACCACCTTTTCATGGGCTCCGGTGAGTGGCTTTGAGTCTCTGTTCTACTCAACTTTTATTGAAATCTATCTGGCCAGGTGGTAAACTGAGGGAGGGAACGAAGCCACCAGCAGTTTCTCTGGGTGAACATGTCAGCTCCTATTGTTATTATTATTAACTTTAAGGATTTGAGCAGTTTTGAGAAATCTGAAACTTGAGTCTTGTGTAGAGGAAATCTCCTGTCTGGAGTCACACACACCTTCCTAGGGAGGTGTTAAACTCCTCTAGTTCACTGTGGAGTAAAATGCCACTGCCATTAGTCTTCTATGAGGAGTGGGTGGGAGAGAGGCATTTTCTTCTCCATACCACTGCAGAGGATTTTCCTCTGCGATAAGGGATATAAGCCTTTTTGCCTTGAGCTGTTCTGTTGGTCTCTTCCCTAGTCAAATGCAAATCTCCACAATGGGTATCTGCTTTGTCTGTTTAATGGGTAGGAAAACAGACCTAGAATAGATACATATTGATACTATCTCTTCTATGGCCATTATCTTCCTCAGAGTGTTCACAGACTCAGCAGGGTATTGGTGTAAGCTGTATCCCCAATAGGCCAGAGTTTCAGGAAAGTCCGAAAACTTGTTCAGATAAACAATTTAGCAATGGCTGGCTTAAAGGTACATTAGCTGACTTTTCGTTGTTCCGACTCCTCCAGCTTACTTTTTAATTTTCCCTTTTTTCTGTGGGTGCCCTTCCCTGCCAAGAATGGGGTCTTTGGTCCCCATTCTGCTTTCAAATATGAAGGTATACATATGAATGGACACTGGAATTTAGGAAGCATCTCACAAACAGGATAAAATGCAATTGCTTTTAAGCAAAAGAGAGCTTCGCACAGATTGTTCCTTCCATTGGATATGCCAAATACTTAAACAAGAGCAAGAGTCTTGGGTCGAATGAGTCTGCTGATACAAATCAACAACCTGAAAGTGGATTCAGGGATGTCACAAGCCATTTGGAAACACCTGGACATGTACACACAGAGTAACAGGTACCCACTTAAACATGACAGTGACTCAAGTCAGAGACACAGTCAGAGATTCCCTATAGTGCGCATAGGATCCACATCTTCCCAAAGGCAAGGAAATGAGGTGTTGTTTAATGAATATAGTTTTAGTTTTTCAAGATAAAAAAATTTTCTGAAGACCAGATGCAGAGCAATGTAAACATATTCAACACTATTGACCTGAATACTTATTCAGGTTCATTTTAAGACAGTTCATTTTACATTACATGTTTTTACCTCAATAAAGAAAAAGTACATTTGACTTCCCTAAACATTTGAAAGCATTGTTTGACATCGTCTCCTTCTTTTTTAGTCTTACTATAAGATAGTGTCTCTTTTTCCTACTTCATAGCAAATCCACCGTAGCCCTCAGTCATCACAAAGTGACACATCAAAGTATATGCCCTTTTCGTACATATTTTTAAGAATGCCTACAGGAAAGTAGTTGCCAACTATCTCAGGCCTCTCTGTACTCAATATTCAACAACAGAAAAAGTAATTATAATTCTAAAGTGCCTAGAACTTAAGATTACAGAGTTGTTTTAGTGGTAAATTAAAAGAAGACGAGCAAGAATACATCCAGGCCCTAACTCCATTTCTGAAGAGCAGACTTGAAGTTAAGTGTTAATTTTGCCAGAAATCTTTGAAGTATATAATAAATAGTATTTCTTCTTTATGATAACAGACTTTGGAAATCCATTGGTTATTACCATTTTTACCTACTCCAATTTGACACCTTCTTTTGTCCACTTTTCATTGTTTTTCAAGATTAATGAACACTTAACTAACACAACTCAGTGACATCAGATGTATTTGTGTGGCAGAAATAGTGGTTCTCCCTAACTCCTGAACACATTTCAAGCCTTCCTGAGAATTAGACAAGTTCATGTTAATAAGTTGTACACAATGCTTTTCAAGTAGAGGTGTGTCGTCTGATGGCAGGCCTGTTGATAACCAGCTCTGGGTTATCTAACATATTCTTCATCCATCTCACTGGTTGATATGATGATGCCTGTGGGGACTTTGGAAGGCACAAGATAAAGATTGCACAAAAGGGAGTAATCTTTTATTGTGCATGAAGCACTATACATTTCCTTTTCTATTTCACAGCATTTTATCTTACCTTAAATAATTCAAGGTTGAAGTAAACCCCTATGTTCATAAAGCATCATGGTTCAGGTATAACTCCCCACTACCTAAAACCTAGTTACCATGGGTCATTGATAAGAGAACTATATAATTGTGTTGTAGGCCTGACTGGACAATCTTTTGTGAATCATTGTCTGAAGGCTACAGGGCTGTACTAACTGAAAGAGATAAGGAATGGTATTATATAAAAATCAGGAGGGGAACCGTAGGTCAATATGTTCTGGTTGCTAAAATCTGTCTGAGAATTGCAACTGCACATTCCTTCACCTCGAAAATAAACTTTCCCATTTGAAGATATCCCATGAGGGAGAGGGAAAGAGAAAGAGAGAAAGAGGGAGAGAGACAATCTTGTCTTCCTATGAAGCAAACACTGATGCAGATATTTGCATGTAAGAAGTTTACTGGAAAGTGGTCTCCAGTTAATCTCCATGAGTGAATAAATAAGGGAGGATTGGGAAGAGAGAGAAGTGGAATTGCAGTTTCACCAAAAATTTAAGTACATATGAGGAGCTCTGGAGCTGGACTTATTTTTCACAAATAAACCAATTAAGGCAAATAAATCAGACTTTTATATATTTTCATCAGCTAGTCACAGGATGTGGGCTGTCCATTGAGTAGGAAAATTACTTCTACTGAGGTTGCATTCCAGGCATTAGTATCCCAGTAATGTCCTACTGGATTGACTACAGAGAGGATCTGACATTGCTAAGAACTATGTATACGGGGAACCTGAACCATAACCCACTTACTTCTGTTTGTTCCTGCCAACTAGATTCCATACTACTTATAAGTAGCTGTACTATTTAATTTAATTCATAAAGACTAGAATAAATATAAACTCTTACCTACATGCTGCATTAATAGGCTATTCGGACTATTTCCCAATGGCGAGCTCTAGTCCAAGGGAACATTGGCTATGAGCTTCAGTCTGTCCTTTGAGACAGTGTCTATAATATGTCAACTAATATCCCAGAATTATATATGAGTCATTCAGTAAGTATTTACTGAGTAAAAAAGAATCAGCTATTTTATGTGAAGGAACTATGTTCACTTATACAATAATTCCTCACACAGAGTAGGACAAACTATTTCTTGTGCACAAGATTAATATTTTATAGTAAAAATTCATATATCTATAAATATATCTTTATTTTGTGAGGTAAATTTGACTGGCACAAGAACCCACTTTTCTACTTGGGAGTGAACTGATATAGCTGAGGGAAGAGGGGAATGGTGTGATTTAATCTTGTACGCACAAATACATATCGATTTAAAAACAGAATTTGAACCCCACTAATACATGTTTGAATGTTGTATCTTAATGATTTCTTTCTTTATTTGAAGACCTTGTAGTCTCCTCTCCAAACAGGGTTCTGAGTGTGGAAAAAAAGGATGTCTCACAGGTCTTTGGCCATTAGCACTATGATAATATGTTGGTCTTGGTAGGAATTTGGGGATAAACACACAGCTAAATTTGTGATTCATTCCTTGGCATCTAATGGTAAAAGCCACACACTCAAAATCTCTTTTCTCCCCAAATATTTCATGTCCTCTTTTCCTATCTCCATTTCTGCCCCACTACTAATTGTCTATCCTACATAACAACGGAAGTCAACTCCAAAACACCTTTCCAGATGCTAGTGTCAAACTTAGCCAATTGTCTATAGGAAGTATAGCATTGCAGGAAGTATAGCAAACTGACAATGTTGTGGTCTCTGTGGTACATGTTCCAACATTTCATCACCTGTCACTCTCATACCTCAGGCATACACATCTGGTTTAGTGTCAAACAGATATAAATTAGCAACATTAGTGAAAAAGCTGTTCAAACACACAAACAGAAATAAGTAAATATTTATTGATGATTTGTTAAATAACACAGGGTTGAAGAAGATGTTTATCTGATTTCATCATTGATGTCTACTCAGATTAAACTTATTATTTAATAAATTCTACTTGGACACGATTAGTCAGCTATTGTATAAATAGAGTTAAATGCAATAGCATCTGCTTTTACATATTCCAGTAACATTTACAGAGATGCAGTTAAGACTTTGCTCAAATTCCTTAATATAATCAGCATAAATGAGTTTTATATTTCCTTCCAATGGAAAGAAACTTAATAAGTGAGATCACTTGGCTATGTTGATATTAATGAACCCTATTTACTCCTGGATATTACCATTATTTTATTTCTTAGTGGTTATTTATTTATTTTACTATTTTTGAATTTTTCTAGTTGTCACTGTATAACTTAAAGATTTCATACGGTAATACAGACCCATGTATATTTTAAGTATAAGCCATAATATCCCAAACTGAACACTGTGTATAAGACTAGGTTTATAGTCAACTATCACTATTAATATTCTCATTTCTATTCCAAAATTAGAATAATTTTTAAAAAGTAGATTTGTAAGTAAATATACTAATCAATGTTTTTTCCTATTTAGGACATGATTGGCAATACACATACTTTCCATATTGCCTTTATTGTTATTATTGATACCAATTTTAAGGGACTGTTCTAATTTATTATGTATGCATTACAAGTTAGCAATTGCTATGCAACAGATGCACACACACATGCATACATACTTTGCACAACTGGTTTAAGATTAAATAAGGTAAAGCAGATTTGACACTTTTGATTCATTTATATCAAAGTGTTATATTTACAAAAAAACCTAATTGATACACCTTGACCCATAAAAATGATAGCATTTATAATATGCAAAAGCAATTTTCTAGAAATCACGTATTTTTAAGTGCTGTTCATCAGTAAATTTTAGCCACATTGTGTAGTGCTAATGAGAAGACCTAGCATTTCAGTGGTTTAATGTGTAGGTTTTATTGCCCCTGAGTTGACTACAAGTCTGTTCTGGGTTTATAAACCCAAAATCTGACTGAATCAACAGCCTTTGTATTTGACTTTGTGATTCTTATGAGGAGGGGGAAGAACAAGGAAAAATGCACATGACCGATCTTAAATTGCCAATTTGAATGTGGCTCATGTAAGTTTGACTCATATTCCATTGCCAAAAAGTCATAGGGCCAAGTCAATGGTATGACAATGTCGATTCCTCCCAAAGGGAGCTTCAGGTGTCAGCTGGAAAAGAGCAAGGACACATAATCACCTGCCAGCTGGGGAGCTAATGACTTGAAACAATCTACCTATAAATTTTAAAAGGTAGAATTTCATGAATCTTTCTAAAAGCCAATTAGATACAGCCAACGTGGTACCATGCCATTGGCCCAACCCTGTCGTGCACCTCATCCCCCGCCTGCTTTCCCCGCCCCTTCCCCACGCTCTATATAAGTGGCTGCTTGACGCAATAAAGTTGAGTTCCTGCTAAAAAAAAAAAAAGAAAAAAGAAAAAAGAAATGAAATCAGAAAGGAAGAGCAAAGAGAGGGAAGGAGGGAGGGGAGTGGGGCTTTAGTGTGTGCCACACCTTTTGGGCACAAGACACGACTGTAAGGGGGAATTTACCTAAAAATGCAATCAGTGTAACCTGGTTTATTGTACCCTCAATGAATCCCCAACAATAAAAAATAAAGAAATAAAAAAATAAATAAATAAATAAATAAAAGGGCTTTGCTATTACATATGATATGTGAAATATTTTGTTTTCAATGTGTGTTCTTCAAAACAAAGGAAAACTATTTAAGGTAGTTCTTCCCAAAGCAGAAAATTGTGTAATTGATTTCATGGGAGAGACTATTTTGAAAGCTTCCAGATCTCTTTTATCCTAGAGGATAAAAATTGACTGACCAGAGAGATACAAATTCCTTGTAGGGCTCTGGAACATTTACTATATAGATTTTATAAACAGCAAGGGTGTTAGAGAAGAGAATTTTTTTCTCTTCTTCTATTAGATCAAAAACATAGAATTCCCATGAATTTTGTTCCATCAAATACTATTGAAAAAAAAAAAAAGTTTGGCTTCTTTGGCACAGAAAAGTATCCTCTGGACAGATAAAGGGAAAATCTAAACTATAAGAACTCAGACATATCTACAAAAAATAAAATCAAAGAGAATGACACTGGTTGCCTTATGGGAGTGAACCCACACATCGAGAGATAGAGTTGGAGGAAAATGTCCTTTCTCTATACCATTTGGTGAATATCTCATAGAGCACTAATACGCCTCATATTATCAGAACATACAAACAAACAAAAACAAGTAGACTACTATGATAAGTTACATAATTTCAGGAACTGTAGTTTTTTCTCACATTTCCATCTTTCTGCTCATTTTACCTTTATTGTTTTCATATAAAAAATGAATGTTTCTTTACTCATCACTTATATTTTTATTAAATGTTACAAAAATAAATGGCTTCTTTATTTTCAGACTCCATTCTTTCTGTCGTCCTCCATTTCCTTTTTATTAAATTTGCCTAAAGTTATTCCATTCCACAAGTATTTTCAGATGTCTAACAGCTGATTATTGCCGTCTATCCTAAAATTCAAGAAGTTGGAAGTGATTTTCAAGGAGGCACTTCTGAGAGAATGTAGACAGTGTGGAAAAATGAAAGAAAAAGCTACATTCTAAGGAAGGTGATTTATTGCTGTTGTACAAATCTAAGCTGAACGTGATCAGACTTGAGAAAAATACAGCCACTATTTCATAATTCACAAAGAGATGATTTGTTTTGATGCCATTCTACACATCTAAAATAACTGGTATACCCAACAAATGTTGTTATTTTCTACTATTCCCTCTAACTTTGCAAATTCATGATTTTCCTGAATCTATGGAATTCTTCCAAATGGATGAAATAATTAAAGTAATAATTTCCTACTCCAGTATCAACATTCAGATATGATTAAACACAAATTATAATAGTATATTTTTCAGGGTAAACATGATTAAGTTATTATTTGAAAATTACAGACAGGAACTCTGTGGCATGTAATTATCATCAGAATTGTTTGGTCATGTATTTGAAGCCTGCCAATGAAAATTTTCCTGTAAGCCGATTTTGCTTATGCATGAAATCTCATGATCCCTTAGTTATTACTGTGAAATATGTGTCGGTTCTGTGTGACAGGAGCTGAAAATGTTACAAAATAAAGTGCTACGTTTTGTTCTGAGTACATTGCCACTACTCAGTAAATATTAAAATCATCAATCAAGTTATCAACTATAGAGACATGTTTAAAGAAATGATGATTTCTCAAAATCGATGTATAAGTGGCTGAATGTCTGCTTTAAACGTACCTACAGTATACTGTCATGTTTACTAAATAAGAAACTCATGCTAGTATTTGCTATATGCCAAATCGCCTCAAATTACAGTGCCTTAACGCAACAGCCATTCATGATTCTGTAAGTCAGAAATATGTTCTGGAGTGAGGTAAGGGGCTAATGGTTTCTGTGGCCTGAACCAGGCTTAAATGACCATGGCCATACTTATTCATAAGTCTGTGGTCTTCTGCTGAACAGCTGTGGAAGGGTGGTCCACGAGATGCCTCAGCTGGGATGGCGTAGCACTTGATCTCCGTCTCCAGATCCATCTCTGCTCCAGCTGGATGTTTGCTGGAAGAGCTGGCAGAGCCCCAAGGGTAGCAAGTAGAGCAAGTCCCAATGTCCAAGTACTTTTAATTACTTGAGTTATATTTGCTCAAGTAATTATTTATATTATCTGTTGGATCTTATTGTTGCATGTCCAAAACAAGAACCAGAGTGGCTGGAGACTGATGGAGGGAGCAGATACAGAAAAATTGTTCAAAAAAATGTTCATAACTCCGGCAATCTACCACAGACGCCTAATTCATATCATTGACAGACATTGCAGCTGCCCTTCTTTTATTTCATTTTACTTTTTTCTCCTCCCTCCACCTCCTTTTTTTTTTTTTTTTTTTTTTTTTTTCCTGTTTTCTATTTTCTGGTTTTCTTATAGCAATATTTGGTGTCTTTACTAATTTATTTCTTGCATTTGATTTCTTATGTAAATTGTCACTTGCCTTATAGAAGAAGGCTAAGATTTCAGCCAATGAAACTTACATTTTACTTCATTCTCTAGTTTACTTTATGTATAACATTCAGTTTACTCTCTATTGGTGAATGGCTTATTCTGAAGAAGTTCTTTATACATGGCATGGGTGCAAGCGTGACTTTTCCCCATCAGCATGTAAAAAATAAATCCTGTAACTGTCTCCCACTGGGAACCATTAAGCTGCTATAAAAGTAGTTCAGAGTCAGCTTTCTTGCCTGTAATATTAAAGATCACCCTCTATTCCCTGAGGAATATCTTAAGTTGAGTAGTATCTCTCTCACTTGGCAACTATAAGTAGCCGCTCTTAGGAAAAATATTTTAAAAAGCACTCTTCACTATATCTGTCCTATTACCATATGGACAATAGCTCTTATCACTAACTGTGTCAACACACAATTAACCTGCTAAGCGGTAAGTGCAGGAAGGCAATATAGTGAAATATAGTAAGAACTCATTTTAATGAAAATATACCATATTTCTAACACTACAATAGCAAAAAAGAAATAAGATAAGCTTAAACTAAGTTTTATTTTCAGGACAGATATTGAAAAATATCAAGATTTTTTGAAAAATTCTTTGTCAAATAATTTTCCTGTTCTGATCACAAAACAGTCAAATAAACACTGATTTTCTAGTAGGCAGAGTTTGATATGAATCCCAGGTTACTGTGCCATTAGAGTAGTTATGGATATGAGAGTGATAATATTCCTGCCTCATTAATTTTCTTCAATTTTTCCCTGAAAGTTATCACTTATTTTTAGAAAAATAAATGATGCCAGAATATGCATAGTGTGTAAAATTTGTTATCTTCTACTTCAGTTGAGTTTCCATAAAGGTGCCAAAGCAATTCAGTGGGGGAAAGGACAGATTTTTCCAACAACTAGTACTGGGAAAATTGGATATCCTGATGCAAAAATATGAATTTAAGACTTTCTTCATATCATACGTAATGTGGTACAATATAGATTATACATCTAAATGTAATATCTAAAACAATAAGACATTTTGAAAAAAATATATAAAAAGTTTTTGTGATCTCAAGTTGGGCAAAAGGTTCTAGGATATGGTAAGAAAAGCTCAAATGATATTAAATAAAGCAAGCTGGGTGGCGCCTGTGGCTCAGTGAGTAGGACTGAGCCAGTCCCATATACTGAGGGTAGTGGGTTCAAACCAGCCCCGGCCAAACTGCAACAAAAAAATTGCGAGGCGTTGTGGTGGGTGCCTGTACTCCCAGCTAATCAGGAGGCTGAGGCAAGAGAATCACCTAAGCTCAAGGATTTGGAGGTTGCTGTGAGCTGTGACACCACCACACTCTATTGATGGTTAATAAGTGAGACTTTGTTGCAAAAATAAATAATTAATTACTTAATATAATAAAAAATGAATAAATAAAGCAAGCAAACAAAATTAAACAAAGCAAACAAACACACAAACTGATAAAACTTTTGCACTTCAAAAGATATAGTAAGGAAATTAAAATACTGGGGGGGAATGTTACCAAATAACATTTCTGTTAATTATCTACATATATGGAGAAATTTTACATGATGAAAAGATAAATCTCAATTAAAAATGAGGAAAAATTCAAAAATGTCACCCCAAGTGATATATAAATGACTAATAATTTTGGGTCAACATGAAAGTTTTGGGATACGCAAAAATCAAGGAATGTAAAGTCCATGAGGATTGAAACAAATGATGCCCTTTTAGCTCTCCTGATAAGCCCAGCAAGTTGAAAGGACACCGTCAATTGTACTTTTTGGTAGTAAAATAATGGACCATAAAAATCTACCTCAAAACTTTCATAATGAACCACATAATCAAATGAAAAAACTGTTCAACTTTATAATCATTAGAGAAACTCAAATTAAAGGCGTGACAAGATACTACTTGGCTCCACTTAGCTATGTGTTTGTAATAAAAACAACAGTCGATACAAATTGTTCTCACTGTAGGAAGCTGGGATCCTCTTAGACTGCTGATGAGAATATAAACTAGTACAGACACTTTGAAAAAACAATATACCAGTCTCTTTAAAAAGTCATTTTTAAAAGCTTACTATACAACCCAGTGATTTCATTCTTAGAAATCTTCCCCAGAAAGTTAAAACATATGCTCACACAAAAAAGTAGATAGAACAAAACAGCATTATTCATAATCGTTCAAAAACTGGAAACAGCCCACATGTTTATCAACTGGAAAATGAATGAAGAACACATGATATACTCAAATGCTGGAATGCTATCCAGCAATGCAAATGAAAGGGATTACTGATGTGTCAACACGGCTGAGGCTCAAAATATCACGCTAAATTAAAGAATTTGTACAAAAGTCCACATTTTATTCCATTTACATTATATGTCTAGTAAAGGAAACTTAAAAAGATACATGAGTGTTTGCCTGGGCAAGGGGTGGGATAGAGGATTGACTTAGGACAAATTAGCACCAGTGAAACAATGTTTTTAAAACTGGATTGTGGTGATAGTGGGACAATGGTGTAAACTTTTTTTTTTTTTTTTTGAGACAGAGCCTCAAGCTTTCACCTTAGGTAGAGTGCGGTGACATCACAGTTCACAGCAACCTCCAACTCCTGGGCTCAAGCGAGTCTCCTGCCTCTGCCTCCCAAGTAGCTGGGACTACAGGCATCCACCACAATGCCTGGCTATTTTTTTTGGTTGTAGCCGTCATTGTTGTTTGACAGCCCGGGCTGGATTCGAACCCGCCAGCTCAGGTGTATGTGGCTGGTGCCTTAGTCATTTGAGCCACAGGTATGTGTGAACTTTTTAAAAGTAGTCATTGATTTGTATGTTTAGAGCGAGTGGATTTTATGGTCTGCACCTTATAGTTCAATAAAGTTCTTAAAGGATATTAGGCATTGTAAGAATTTTGTTTTCAAAATGGAGTTGCCATACAAATGAGAACCTGTGTGGATATGTTATCAGTCTGCTATCATTAGAGAAACAATTCTCTTCTCCTCTAAAATCAACTTTGGTTTGGGATACCATGTATGACAGAGTAATCAAAGGACATGAGCGGCATTTCCCCACTTTTATAATGTTGATGTTGGCAAGAGTATTTCAACTTTCTTGTCATTCCACCATTTGGTAGGTATGAAATTGCTCAGTTTCAAATATACTATGTGGATATATACACACAATATAATTGTACACTATGTGTGTGTGTGTGTGTGTGTGTGTGAGAGAGAGAGAGAGAATGCACAAAATTTATTGTGTATATACACATTTACATAGACATATGTGTTTTTGTGTGTATATATATATATAAAATATTTCTAGTATTATCAGACATTATTATATCTTCAGGGAAATGATTTTTTACAGTTAGTGTTGGAAGGTTGGCTTTAATCTGTAATTTCTGCTTATTGTGTGTAAAATTCCTCTTTGAAACCAACCAAAGCTAGTTGGATACTTATTCTGCTAGAAAACACTTAGTATGCTTTGTCCTCTCAACTGAGTTGTCTTTTCTCCAAGTTTTCTTCCTTATAATTTTAGACATTTCTGAATGAGTATTATTCATTTTATTTCTGGACTATATTTCCCTGTGTTCCACTTTAGATTGTCTTTGCTTTATTTGTGATCGCATATTACTTTAATGATGTAGAGCTTACAATGAAGTAAAATTCTCCTGATTATACTCACACACAATTCTATTTAGACAAGTCTTCATCACCCAGGACTTGAAGATTTGAGTTAAGCAACAGAAAGGAAATTTGGCATTCTAGAAGCTGTCAATGTGTAATGTAGTGATTTCTAGTTTCCCTTAAAAGTTTGCTATAATCATCTTTTTTATTGCAAATGGAATGAAATTTGCTTGGCAATTTATCAGAAACTATGCCTATCCTTGGGTGCCCTTGATAAATATGCTGACTTTGAATGGGCTATTTATCATGTAGAGCCTTCAGACATCTCAATGGAAAGTGAGTCTGTGTATTGTCATGTTCAAGTAAATATCCAATGTGTTCACTCTAGGACTGAATAGAATGTTGCTACAACAGACACCTTTGTATTTTGTTTGTAGTCTGTTGGCTTTTCATGTCTTTATTTTGCATTATATGATGATGAGGCACGTATTTACCCATCTCTCTATACTTCAAGATTTTATTATTTTCAAGCATGGTTTTGGAATTTGGCTTAAACCACCTGACACTATGCTGAGAGTATAATATCATAAAACAGAGAAATTGCCCACTGCTTTTATGCACACACACACACACACACACACACATACGTGTTTATAATTTTTAAACTTAATCTTTCTATAATCAGCTGTTCGTGGTCTTCTTTAGACTGAGACCATTTTCAAATGAATTCTATTATTTAAAATCAATCTGAAGTACGGGGGAAAATAAGTTACATGCATAGCCAAAAACCAAATTGATGAAAGTTTCTGAAAACTTCTGGTCCCTAAAGGATATATGATTAATTTTGCACACCAAGTAAGTCAGGAAGAAAAATCTTGGGAAGAACACATGCAGTTTTGTAATTTTCACAACTTCTTTTCATATTTTTTTTTCTACCTATTTATATTGTGAGTGAGGGGAAATTTCCCTCTTCCTATGAAGGTTCACTGAAAGATCAACATTTAGTAAGACAGGTTAATAAGACAAAGATAATTATTTACTGTTTCCAGAGGGAGAATCACAGAATGATTACCTCATATCTCAATAGGGTGCAGAAATTTAAAGACCTTCATTGTAGAGGAGGGGGAGATAAGGCACGTAGATAATTCTGTTCAGGGGCTATAAATGGTGACTAGGGAGGATGAACAGATATTTGGGAGAATGAATGGATGGGAAGACATAGATTGAAATGTAAAAATATTCTTCTTAGTAAAGTATCTTAAGAATGGAAGAAAAACTATCCTGTGTATTCAGTACTATTATGAAAACAACATATAATCACCCACACTTTCGTACAAATGATAAAACACAATTATAGCCCAGAATGAAGGAGCAAAGAGGTGGGGGAGGAGAGGAGAGGAGGGAAAACAGGTGGAGAAAGGGTAATCTGTGTGACCTCACCTGTGGTGCATATTGCAAGGGTACATGTCAAATCTATTAAAGAGTATAAACGTCTTAACACAACAATTAAGTAAGCAAGGTGAAGGCTATGTTAACCAGTTTGATGTAAGCATTCCAAATTATATATAACATCAGGACATTGTACCTCATAAATGCAGTAATATACACAGTAATTGGTTTAATAAAAAAAAAAAAAAAGAATTGTAAATGATTCTCTTTGGAACTTAAATTAACCCAAGTGATAGGTAGTATATTTAAAATTATTTGGGGCAGGTCTGGTTAAATTCTTGATCTTCTTTCTTGTAATATTTGAAGGCAACAGGAAGGAGGCGTGAAGTCAATTGTTCTATCTGATGGGTCAGATATGTTATGAAGAAAGAGGGAAAGCCCCTTCCCCTGCCTGTTGTTCTTTAAGGACCTTTAATTCAAAATACTCTTTGTCCCAGGAGTTGCATTGAGGGGTGAAATTTCCTGAGCTCCTCTAATTTCCCCCTTGTAGGTTGCTCCATTTCAGTATCAGATATTTGACCATAAAACCTAACATTATAGCAGGCACCAAATATATATTTTTACTTAGCTGTATTTTTAAACAGGGGAATATTAAAAACAAATAATAATCTTGCCAACCCAATTAACAAATAAATGGGCTTTGCAAATATGTATGGAAAATAGGAGATAAAAACTATTAAAATGGAAAACAGGACATTTACATAAATACGTTTTAGTATTATATATTAAGTATGACTTTTTAGTACATCTAATTATGATAATTTCTATATTTCTGAAGGATATGATATCAATGATATAACTGCTGCTAATCAGAAAGTAAGTAGATTTTGTTTTAAAATAATAGAGTTATAAAAAATAAATATAATATCTGCAAGGATCAAATTTTTCAATATGATATATTCCTAAGATATTAACATATGATTCAAATTTGTGAAAGAATGCTCTATGATATCAGTGAAATTTATGGATTTCACAACCTATTTTATATTGTTTAATAACTATTAATTTGTTGTGGTTAATGTTACTATTCTTAATATGAAATTGATTTCTGGACATACAGTTACATCATGGTTGAGAAAAAAAAAATATGCACTTTTTTTTGTACAAATAAACGTTAAACCAAAATTCATTTTCCCTGTATGACTAATACAGACTTCCCAACATCAGTCAGTGTTATCAATATTTCTTCAGTTATTTAAACTTGAAAAGTCAGATATCAAGCCTATCTGTCACCCTGTACATTATCATCTAAGTCCAAGAAGTCATTTCCATGTCAAAATTGTTTGCGAGTGTTGCACCTTCATTCATTCCTTTTTCTTGATTCATGCCCTAGACACACCTAAATGATTGCATTTGTTTCATAGTGCTGTTTCTTCCCTGATTCCCAGGAGATTAAAAACAAAATAACATCTCTTAATTTTATTTTTATATTCAGTTATATATACTTCAATCATGTAGACATTAAAGCATTTATGGGGTAGAATGTGCTGATTTTATATACTATTTGGAATGCTTACATCAAACTGGTTAACATAGCCTTCACCTCAATTATTGTGTTAAGACATTTATACTCTACACTTAATAGATTAGACATGTACCCTTGCAATACACACCATACCTGTGGTCCCATCATTTACCCTCCCTCCATCCAACCTCCCCCTGCCCCTCCCATCCTCTCCTCTTCCCTCTGTGATACTGGGCTACAGTTGTGTTTTATCTTTCATATGAAAGTGTTGGTGATTATAAATTGGTTTCATAATAGTACTGAGTACATTGGATACTTTTTCTTCCATTCTTAAGATACTTTACTAAGAAGAATATGTTCCAGCTCCATCAAACATAAAAGAAGTCAAGTATCCACCTTTTAAGGCTGCATAATATTCCATGGTGTACATATACCCATTAATCCATTCATGGGTGGATGGGCACTTGGGCTTCTTCCATGACTTGGCAATTATGAATTGAGCTGCAATAAACAATCTGGTGCAAATATCTTTGTTGTAAAGGGATTTTTGGTCTTTTGGATATACACCTAGTAGAGGAATTGCAGGATCGAATATGGCAGGTCTACTTTTAGATCCCTGAGTGTTCTCCAAACTTCTATCCAAAAGGAACATATTAGCTTGCATTCCCACCAGCAGTACATGAAAAAAAAAAAAAAAAAAAGTTCATCTTCTTTAATCATCAGAGAAATGCAAATCAAAACCACTGTGTGATATCATCTTTTAATTTTATAATTAGTCTTGATTTCCACAACATAGGTAGGTCTTAATCCTAACCGGGCTGCCTTACAGCAGCATCAGGCCTGAATATGTGGATTTTTCCAACTCTTTATATTATACTCATCTTTAGGATCAAGGTTAAACTCTGTTATATTTTGTGGGGTCCTCTAGCCATCCATCTTAGCATAGCTCATATGTATAGCATTTATCATTTTCACATGTTTAGTAATAATCCTAACTATCTCTCAAAATTATCTCTAAAACTATAGTTTGTGTTGTTTTTGAAAAGATGGGATGGTAGTAAACTGAGAATTGGCACTTTACTGATTGATGGCAGTTTACAGGCTAAGTAGAAAGTTTGATCAGTGCTGCATGAGATAATTCAACTTGTCAGGCACAAGTTCAGGAAAGATGAAGAAGTCATTAGAATGAGATCCACAGACTTTACATCATAATCCTGACTCCTGACCGGTATTGGCAGTGTGACCTTGAGCAAAGTATATTTCTCCTCTGAGCCTCACTTACACCATCTATACAATGGAAATAAATTATTTTCTTATGTTCTTGTTGTGACTTTTAAATACAATTATATTTGTGACAAAAATCAGTTTCTTCCATATAAATCTGAGCCCTTGTACAATGCAGTG
Organism: Loris lydekkerianus; assembly: GCA_963574355.1. NCBI lineage: Eukaryota > Metazoa > Chordata > Mammalia > Primates > Lorisidae > Loris > Loris lydekkerianus. The sequence goes on from CAUYPK010064634.1 coordinate 24,417, forward strand.
AGGGCATTAGTGAAGTAGGTATAATCTCACCTGTTTGCAACCCTGTTGAGTTTGAAGATCACTATTGTGTTTTGTTTTTGCCAAAGTTTTGCTACTTGCATCATTTCTTTTTCTATATTCCTATGGAAGATGCCTTTATGGTTTTGGAACAAGAAGATTTTCATTGTAAAAATATTTGATCTGCGCATCATTGGGGATGATATAAGCAGTGGCTGGAAACAACTGAGAGGCGAAGCCTTTTTCTTCGGTTTCTGCAGAGCATGGTCCTCACTACCTTGCATTCACTATTCAACCGTAACAAAGCAATATATATTTCAGAATCCAACAATTATTTACTGAATGGATCCTTAAAGTATCAGTCAATTCAGTGAGGGAAAAATGCTATTTTGTAGTAATCAAGACTGTTTTTGCACCATTAAAGTCAAGGACTACACTCTTCTATATTCAGATAGTTTCCCAATCACAAGACAATAAAGAAATATTAAGGATAAGCCCAAGAGGTTAATGGCGACACAAATGAGGTTTGGACTTCAGCTGCTATGACTCAAATTATTCCTCCATTGTTTACTATGTTTGTGACCACTAAATGACATTTGACTTCTCTACAATTTTACTTTCCCGCTTGTAAAAGAGAGAAAGTAATAGTAGCACTTTCACTTGTGCTGAGACAATATAAACGGAATATTTAACACTATGCCTGACACCTAATAAGCACTCGGTAAACATAACTTATGAGTAATAGACATCATAGTGGTTTATAATAATGATCGCCGGATGATGAGCCAGATCTCTATTTTCTGCTATGCATTTTGGCAGCAGGTTCTGTCCAGTGTTATGAATCATCTATTCACCATATTCTATCTGGATATTCTGTCTTAATATAAATATCAAAACAGTTAACAGCACAGTTCTGTGACTGTATCCTCTCCTTCTGTCACTTGTTATTACTGTAAATATTATCCTAGGATACAAAATGGCAGCTTGCATTCTTTTGGCCTCTCTGACTTTAATTGCAGCTCAGAGGACAGATCCACATGGCTGTGACTCACTATCTTGCTGATGGGGAATTCTGCAAGGGAGCATGGTTTATCTGCCTTTAGTACAGATGGTTTCTCCACTTAAGAGGATGATGTTGGACAGCATCCCTGTGTGTCTGTGTGTTTGTGTGTGTGTGTCTCAAAATCTCAAAACAGGGTGTTGTTCAATCCCTGAGCAGGACCTGAGGCCCAGAGAGGAAAGTAGCTTTCTGCCTTTTGCTGGGAGAATTCTGGAAGGTGTTCTGTACACTTCACCAGAAATCCCAGTGGAATCAAGCATGCTACTCACAGTAGTCATCTCGTTGCAGCCCCTTCATTCTGATTCTGGAGATCATCTGATGCATCAACTAGATGCACATTGGCCTTGGATTCACTATCTGCATTAATGAGAATATAAGAAAGATGAATAATTATTAAGATTCAAAAATACTAAAAACACTTCCTTATCTTTACTATATATGTGTATATATATATCTATATATCTGAATATTATAAATCTGCTCAATGATTTTTAAGCAATTTCTTGTTCAGTTTTTTTCTGATTCAAATCATTTCAATGTAACAAGTACACATATGAAATTGCAAAACAAATATAAAGAGGATATGATTTTTTTCCCTCGACAAGCAGCCCCCCTGGTAGGCAACCTCATCTTTTTGCTGCTTTAGGATCAGAAGAGAGGAGAGTAGATAGCATAATTCAAAATTATCATTGGCCCTTCATGTAGTTCTATCCCTCGAGGAAGGTTTTGTGTCTCCTTCACATCTATATCTGGCTTACCAATGTGTCTGTTACATTCTTTGGCCAAGAAAATGTACACGGAATGGATGTTAGTCACTTCTGAGCAAAAGTTATTGTTTTTGTAGTCTGAAAATTTCCTTGTTTCGATGTCTCCTTTCCCTCCTTCTTGTATGAGAATGGCAATGCCCCATCAGCCTATTCAGGTCTCAGAGTAAACTTAATTATGAAACAAAGCTTTAATACATGTTTGCATATAGTGTAATATAACTGTGTACAATTGACCAATAATGAACAAGTGGAGGAGACAGAGATAACCATTAAGAGACTAATACCCTGTTTCCGTGAAAGTAAGACAGTGTCTTATATTAAGTTTTGCTTCCAAAGATGTGCCAGGTCTTATTTTCAAGGGACGTCTTATCTTTCCTGTAAGTAGGTCTTATTTTTGGAGGATGTCTTATTTTCGGGGAAATGGGCTACAAATGTCCAGAGGAAATATAAAAGCCATATCAAAACAATGACAGTGGTGGACAGAATAAATATAAAATGACGCCATTAAGTGGTATTTAGAAAGGCAGTTGTTCACTCATTGGATCTAACTATCGGGTGACAATACTGGAGTTCTGGTCCATATATCATGTTTTAAATTTCACTGCCTTGTGATACATTTTTCTTTGTTAATCGCACTTCTATCTCTTCCTTGCCACCAGTGTAATCTTCTCATAGTTCAATGCCTGATGTCATTCATTTTTCAAATAGCCTTCCATGGCTCCCCATTGCTGAAGAATGAAGTTTGATATTTTAGCTTCATTATCTGTCTTCTTTCTACCTCTCAGGTCTTTTCTTCCTTAAAGAAATTCAATTGATTTGTTGTGTTTTTGTTTTTTGTTTTTTTGTTTTTTGCCCCCAGAATCAATTTTTGATTTTTCATGCAAATAGCTTGACCCAGTCATCACATCCTAGCACTGATTTTCCTATCTCTACTTACTTTAATTATAGTTTTGTTGTTGTTGTTGTTGTTACAATAGACTCAATACTACTAGTGCAATAACAAGTGAATCTCCAATGCTTGGTGGTTTATAAAGAAAAGCTATTTTGTCTTCCCTTGGCACATGCCCATCAAGGGACAGATAAGGGGCCAGTGTTCTCTTCTTTAAACAACCCAGGCTGATAGAAGTATTTAAAAACTTAAATTTATTTTCAGTCTTCTGCTTGGAAATGACAATGTTTCTTTCCATACTTAGTTTAAAGCAGGTCAGATAGCAGGACCGGAGAAGAGACGTGCATGGGAGGGGAGTAGCAAAATCTGTAAAACACAAACCCCAATAAAATATACCACATCATTTTTAGTCTACGTAAAATACCACTGATTACATTAATGTCATGAATCTTCAAAAACTTTATCTTCTCAGCACTTGCCATTTGTACTAATTATATTGCACAGCTCATAATACCCTTGGCAGGATCAACAAGGTTTTCTTAAGGATGGATAGTAAACATTTCAGGCTTCAGACTGTAAGTCCCAGAGTCAACCACTCAAGCATGCCATTGTACTGATAACATAACCATAGACAATATACTGTGAATATTGTTTCAGTAAGGTGGTGGCTGGTCTCTTGCAGTTTTCAGACTCCTTTCATAGAGCACTGACTCAAACTTGAGAGTGCATGGGAATCACCTGGAGGAATAAAACAGGAATCACGGGGTACTGCTCTTAAAGTTATTGATTCCATAGGATGCGGAAGAGCTTGAGAGTTTGCTTTCTCCATGAGTTCCCAGGTGATGCTGTCCTTACTGGGCCAGCGGCCACAGATTGAGAACTACTGACCTACAGAACAGAGACAAGGTATTCTCTTCGATGACCCGTTATTTGTGATCAACAAACAAATTTAAATATTCATTTAATAAATGAATAAATAAATACATTTTTCTACTAACTAGAAAGGAAACCAATGTATAAGATTCATATTTCATCAGTATTTTTTTTTTACCCACAAAATGCAGGTGACTGCCCAGAGCCAGAGACTGCCCTGAATAAAATTATATTGGCGAGGCTACATAAATGAGTTACCACAAAGTTAGCATTCACCTTTTCATAGCGACACAACATACAATGCTGTAAATATTACACTTTTTCATGCTTGCCTTCACATGACGGACAGGTAACAAAATTGTTTTGTTTGTCAAGTCTCCCTGAGCTATTTCAATTTGTCACAATACACAAAACTTGGCTGCACCAAATGCATCAACCTGTTTGTATTACTTCAGTGAAACAAAATGATTTCAGAAAGACACATTAATTTTATTCTTATTTAATGTTGACATTGAAAAGACATTGTCGTGTAGTTTGGGTTACCAATGCTACTGTACTTTTACATAGTTTTAAAACTGTTGAGACTCTGCATTTTTGATATGTTTGCATACTTAAATTATTTTCTTCCATATTGTGCAACGCTTGATATATAAATGATAAAATTACTTAGGTCATGGGAGAGAAAAATCCACAATCCCGGTGAACTCATTTGAGTCACATTTATTCAATATTTACCACTTTAATAGTGAAATGAAAACTCATCATGGTTAGCATACTCATGGTGGTTTTGTGGTTTTTAGAGAAATTAATAAGATTGCCTTCAACAGTGATACTTTCCTTTGTACTATTTTATTGTCACTGCAATATTTTTAATATTTTGAGTAATCACTAATAAATGCCCTCATTAAAAATAATGCTCATTTAAAATTTTTACAATATGTAAACATGACAAAATTTAGAGACTAATTTGTATAATCTGAACAATTTTTAGTTCTCAATAGACTCTACCAAGTTAAATTAGCCTAGAAATAGAAAAACGAATTAGACCAAAATGCATAGATGGTGTTGTTTATAGCCAATTAGCCTCAGATTCTCCTTGAGAAAATGTTCAAAAAAATTAGATAAAAGTCCAGATAAACGGACTTCATTGTCTTGGTCCAGAAACCCAAAGTATCAAGCTACTTAACCCAGGGAAGACCACTGCCCAAGCCGTCTGCCCGCCAGCTGACAGTTGTCTGATACGCAACAGACTCAAACATTTACAAAGCAGAGCTCCAGGTGCTAACCCAGGTGCCAAGGGCTTCTCAGAGCCTGGTCTTCACTCTCTGCTGAGCTCTTTAAACGAGTCTTGCGAGAGCTATGGAGTCCTCCGGTTCATTGAAAGCGTTCCACAGTGAACGCTAGGGGGGAAACAGAACAAACAAAATACATTTCAAATACGGGATTCAATTACTTTTCACAACTCGGCGACGTGTCACCGGCACGCTGTGTTTTGTTTTGAGGGCGGGGAGATGACAGGGAGGGAATCCTGGGCCCCCATTGGCTCGCCGCTCGCCGCTGCAGTGGAGCTCGGGCCGCTCCGCGAGCCTTATTGATCCGGAGGGTAAACGCGGGGAGCCTCGGAGAGGGGTCCAGGCGCGTCTGGGAAGGAGGCGGCCTCTTCCAGGAAGAAAGTGGTGGCTACGGACTGCTCGGCCTGGAGCACGTTCTGTGAATCCAAGAGGACAAAATGCACAGGCAGTGTGCTGCGACAGTGATTTAGAAAGGGGAAAAGAGAGAGCGAGAGGAGGAGAGAAGGAGGGAGCAGGGTCTCACCTTCCGTGCAAGGCTGGTCGTGGCGTCCTGCTGCTGCTGCCCGTCCTGGGTCCTGCCGCTGGTCCTGCGGCTGCAGTTGCTGCCATCAGGTAAGGCTTCCCTTTTTTTGATGGGGATTTCATCGTGTGTGTGATCGCTTCAGGGTACGAGCCCAGAAATTCATACGTGACTAATAAAGTGATGCCTAGCCTAGTCAGAAGCCGGAGGAGGCTGCACACAGATGTGGCACCTGAATGAGGAGCTTGTGCGTGGTTTTGCTTTGCGAAACTTCGGTTAAGTTCTAAACAACTCTCCAGTCCTCTGAGCATGAGAGGTTACATTAAAAGAGGAGGGAAGGAAAGGTTTTGATCACAGACGCTTCCTTAGCATGGCTGTTTTTTCAAGTGAAAATAAGTAGGTATGTTAGATGTTCAACTGGTTATTTTATAAATGGCTTGATTGATATCGGATGTCACTGCAGAATAATATTTTATTTTTAAACGGCTTCTGCAAATCTGCTCCCCCACCTTGCCTTCTCCACTGACATTGAAAATTTTAAACTTCGTTCTCCATTAAAAAAAAAAAAAAAAAAAAAAAAAAAAAAAGTGAAACCATTTAAATGTTTTAACAGGCTGTGTCTCAGAATCAGCCATCTGAGTTTCCTGCCACAAAACTAGTTTGGGACAAATGGAAAAGATACAATGACCAGATCTGCTGTGAGTTATATAATGTGCATTTCAAAATCATCTTCAGGTTATTCATCACTTGGTGATATATTTAAAAAGTAAGAAATATATTTGATATAGAGGACATGATGGTGAATTGTTTTCCAAAGAGACCTTCAGCATCTTATACATATTTTCTCATTTTTAGCATCATTTGTTTTTCTTACATTCAGATCACATTGGCTTTAGAACCTCTGGGTGTGCGATGCCTCCTCTTATAGACATTCCTCTGTACTCCCTGGGGAGGGCACTGACATACTTTTGGCTGATTTTGTGATCACTTCATGATTTTCTATTTCTCATCAGGTATTTTGAAGCCCATTCATAAACTGCTCAACTAGAAAATTACCTTACATACTAAGGTGGAAAATTTAAATACACTAGATTCTGAAAATGTGTTTACAGTCTTAAATTACACCACACATGAACAAAACAGTAAAATTCCAACCATGTCAAGCAGGTGTAAGTTTGCTGCATACTTGATAGGTTGCAAATTTGTGAAATAAAATACAGACCCACGACTGTCCAGGAGTATTTAACCTCAGCCTTCAGTGGCATCACTAAGCCATTAAATTGTATCCTAAGCAATTTAAATATAAGTTGAATGTATATATTTTCATTATTTTTTTTTCTAGAAATGAATTTAACTGAATAGGTTTTTATTATAAATATTTCCATTATTCTACCAGAATGTCTCTTGAGAATTGAAGGCAGATGGTTACTCTTCCTAAGCCATAAGCAATTGATGGAGGAATTGTTTGGAGGGTTCAAATGCAGTACACAAATTAAAAGCTTCCATTAAACTAATCTAACTAGCTGGTACACAGGTTATTTAGCCACAAGGTTTAGAGACTGCTTCTCCACCTGCTGTATAAACTATTGAATAAAAAAGTATATATATATATTCTTATAAACTTGAAAATTAAATGACAGAACATACCATAGTTTCACCTTAATTAACAGGTTTTACTTCAAAGACTAAATTCTAAGGTTAACACTGCCATTGTTAGGCTACTATTCCATTTTTTAAAAATCCCACGTAATTTTATAAAATTTTTTTGTTGTGTTCAGCAAATCTCCAGTTGCTGTGTTCTTAACTTAGACTGCTGTGTACCATTCCCAGCAGTAGGGGGAAGTTTTCAAGCAAAGAATGCTTTTCTTCCTACTCAGACTCACTGCCTCCACGGATCTGCTTAATGATGTGACCATTTTAGATAACCCACCCTCCACCCAGAAAAAAAAAAAAAAAAAAAAAAAAAAAAGTGAATTACTCTGTGTGTGTGTGTGGTGGGGGGGGTGCCATTTCTCACACATGTGGGATGATATGTATTATCTTCTTATTACTGAAAAAAATAGTGCTTAGTTTATAGGAAAAAAATCACTGTTAATGCTTCACATGACATACTTATAGTGAAATATGACTTCATCTGTTAAGGACGGAGCACAAAACTGATCTTAAACTGAAACTCTTTTGTAGCTGGTATTTTGGCAGAGCCTATTTCCTGTAAAAGTCTGTGATATAGGTAGGAATCAATAAGTCTTTTATTTTGTGGTTGGTAAGAATATATGTCATTCTTTCCTCTTAAAGCACATTGTGATGAACATCAAATCAGTGTTGTTGATTGAATAGAACTGCAAATATTTGGCTTAAATTGTTCATACATGAAATATGAAATATTAGTGTGTTTTCACACCTATGCCATTTAGACCTATCATTAAACTAACAGCTGTGACAAGAGGATGCATGAAGTGCTTTCTCTTTAGAAGTGAGGCTATTTTCATAAAATAGTAACTCTAAGGACTTGTATAATAAAGGGACCTACTAACAGACTCTGTTGTAAATGTCTTCATGTTTCCAAAGGAGAAGTCTGATTACAAATGCTTTATTTAAAGTGAAATTCTTTTTTGTTCATCTTCTAATAAAATACCACTGTTTTAAAGGCAATTAAGCGATCATTACTACATCATTAAGTAACATTGTGCATATAGTGTAGTTCCAATTCATAACCCCATTTATATTTCAAATGGAAAATATTTTACCCTCTCTATTAACAAATACTGAGATTTATGTTTATGAATAGGGTCAACTAATATAGAACATTTAATCATTCAATAACTGAAAATTTATGATTAAGTGAAAATTTGTGATTTTTAGTGGAAACTTTCTTTTCACTTTACCAATACATTATAATTGAACAATTTACATTCTTATAGCTTTTATAAGCATTTTAACATTCGGCTTGGCTTTAAGGCAATAGAGTTTCTTTTCTTAATTATTGGGCTGATATAAGTGATATACCTACACTTAAAAATGAAAATGTATTTCTATGTGTGTGGGTGAATGTGTATTATGGTGCCTGTGTAGAATATCAATAGCATATACTTAAAGTTATTTTTATGTATCTAATTATAAGATGATTAATGGTAATGAATAAATATTTTGTAACAGTCCAAGTGAAAGTTAAGACTATGGAAAGTTTGAATAACATATGAACTTCATGTACTATTATTCTACTTTTTGTGAGAAATGAATAATGTTCTAAGAATTATTCATTTATCTAATTATTAATTTCTTTAAATAGCAACTGTTATAGCTTTGAAAATAAAGCAGGTGTTTACCAGTCTTATAAATTTATATTTATTCACATTTGTGTCACTGTATCATATTCTAGCTCATAATATTAAGGCATAAGTGAAATCTTCAGTATGTTTCAGTTATTTTATTTCACACTGGTTTCCTTTAATAACCCTTGCTCTGTGATTATCTGACTCATTTCTCTATAAATGGATTTATATTACCATGAATATAAGGATGTGTTAATTCAACAATGTAAAATTCTTCTTAAAATATATACATCTCATGCATATATGTGTGAAGATTCTAGTAAGAAAAGATGAGGCTCCAATCTGTATACAGATACCATTAGGGAAATACAGGATTTAATATAGTATTAATTTCTACATTTGTGTTCATCAGCTGGATGATGCTTTCCTAGTTCCAAGTCTGTATAAGTAGCCAAACATTCGGGTACAGGTTGTAAATTTAGACTTATCTGCAAAGAATAATGCTACATACAAGTATGCTTGAGTATAGCTCATGTGGGCCATGTAATCAATGCATTCTGTAACTCCAATTTGCTGAAAAAATATTATTACATAAAAAAATTCCCCACATGCAAAGATGAGAATCCTGATGTATGCATGCTGATGTGGAAAGATCAAAAGGGGTCTGACAACCTGACAATGGCTTCTTCTTTTTCTTTCTCTCTTTCTTTCTCTCTTTCTTCCTTTTTTTTTTGAAGACAGAGTTTTATTTTGTCTCCCTTGGTAGAGTGTGGTGGTATCACAGCTCACAGCAACCTCAAACTTGGGCTCAAGTGATTCTCTTGCCACAGCCTCCAAAGTAGCTGGGACTACTGGTGCCCCCATAACACCCAGCTATTTTTTTTTTTTTTTTTTTTTTTTTAAGAGATGAGCTTTGGTTGAGGCTGAATTTGAACCAATAAGCTCAGAAAATCCATCCGCCTCAGCCTCCCAAAGTCCTAGGATTATATGCATGAGCCACTGCACCCAGCCCTGAGAAAGGTTTCAATCAATATTTTGAGAAATGTTCCATGGGCACCTTGGGGCAACTTACTTAATTTTTTGATTTTTTGGTTTCTTTTCTTGATTTTGTATAACACTACTCCACAGATAACACTCAAGGTCAAGTCTTTCTCTTTTTAAATTTACTCAGCTATAGAAAGCCAAATTTATGAAGAATAACTATATCCAAAGCCAGTTCCCTGCGTTACATGAAAGTGTGTCCTGGCTAAGACATGTCAGAGGCTCAGCTTTACTTGTCATGTTGAAGAGGAAGTGGTCTTCAGGCCTCAGCCTGACAAAAGTTCCTTATTTTGTCAAGAATGCTTTCAATGGACAGGCATGGGTACTTCTGGCAGTTGAAAACTCAGTCATTTACATTGTAATGAAACTTTTGCCATTACGGTTCAAAAGGTATAGACTTCCAGATAAAGGGAAAACATGAGGTCAGGATAAAGAGAATGCAGTCATGGAAATTTTGTAGTATTATTTTTCCTAAAGACTTGAGCATGTGAAAAAAGGAGATAGAAATTATTAGAAAGACCATCGAGAGAAGGGAATTAAGTGATAAATTAATATTTTTGTGAAGATGAGAATTTATAACATAGAGATCAGAGAAAGATACAACTAGAAGATGTCATTAATTTTAATAATGCCAGTGATATAGTACTTAAAAACTAAATATCAGGTAACTTTGGAATTTCAGTGTTAATTACAATAATGTCTTGAACTCAAAAGATTGTTAGGAAATAATCAAAATGACTTAATGATGCTAATTATTCTTTGAAATCAATACTTTTAAATGTTAATTGAAAGAGATGCAAATGCTTAGTAAATGTTGAAAGCCAGAGTAAATTAACATTAATAAACTTCATTCTGCCAATGAAAAAATATTTTGTGGTGCCACCATTAACATGAAATGGGGTGGTACATTTAAACTGTTTGAGGAGGGAATCTAAGAATAATGATTAAAGTAACAGTAGATGACAATATGTTCTGAAATGAAGTGTCCTCGTATAACTTTGTGTCAGTATTTCCATGGAGAGTTGTATTATTTTAAAGAATATGATTGCAGGCAGATTTTAAAGCAAGATTTTACTGAAACTCCACTCCTTTCTAATTGCCAGCAATACGATAGTGACTAAAAATTACAAAGTAAACACTTGACAAAGCTTTATGCTATATGTTACTAAGACAAGAATGTGAAGCCAAGAATCATTTTCTGAAATAGAGCATCTCATAGTGAGAAATCTGGTTATCTTAATCAGTATCCAGTATTTTTGCATAGCTGACTACTAGAAGAATGTTACCACTGCAAGATTCTAACTGCTGTAAGGTATTGGAATTGCAGTTGATGAGACTGGAATTGTGTCAAATAATCCAGCACATTTTTTATTTATATTAAATACCAATTTATATTTATATAAAATACTAACAATATAAATTTGAACAGTAGCATTAAGAAGATAATTGTTTTTATCATTGTAGCAAAAAGATAACTGCACTCATATGTTCATATAGCACAATTCACAATAACAAACATACAAGATCAATGTAAGTATTCCTCAACTCATGAATGCATAAAGAAAATGTGGGCTTTCTATACATACATGCAAACATGCACACACATACAAACATATTAAGGAATACTACACAATCATAAAAATGAATGAAATAATGTCCTTTGTAGTAACTGGAGACTTTATCCTAAGTTAATTTATTCAGGAATGAAAAACCAAATATTGCATGTTTTCACCTAAAAGTGGGAGCTAACCTATAGGTATGCATGATCATATAGAGTGGAATAATAGATGAGGAATTAGAGGGTACAAGTGGTTGAGGAAGGAGACTTATCTACTTTGTACAAGATACATTATTCAGATGATTTGTGCACTAGAAGCCCAGGCTTACTGCTGTACAGTGTATTCATGAAAGAAAATTGCACTTGTAGCCCCTAAATATATTGAAACAAAATATAGTCATTCTTTAATAAACTCAAATCTCAATATTTCACACAATTTTTATATGCCTATATTAGATAACATGAATGATATGGGAGACATGAGTATAAATGAAAATGTGTGGTATGAGGTACGCCATGGCCCAAAAGATTACACACACCTCCAGAGAAGGAGATTCTCACACAATCTTTTTTTTTTTCTTTTTTTTTAAACAAAAATTAAGACCAGACATGTTTAAAACAACAACAACAATAAAACAACAACAAGAAAAGTACAAAAGTACAAGGCTAACTCACAGAGTTTTGGTTGGGTTGTCCATTGTGGAATCTTTGGGAGGTAAATTTGGTCGTATTTATCAAAATTCAAAGTCCAGCAATTCTAATGTTTGGATTATTTTTTCACAGAAATGTTTTCACGTGGTTTTCGTCCTTTCTTTGTTGTAGTTTTTACTCAGTGAGTACTACTTCTCATCCTCTGTTGCTGAGTTCTCCTTGTCTTTAGATCTGTCAATAGCAATTATCAGAGGATTCTGGGGCAGAGATACAGGCCTCTTCACCTCTCTATCTGGAGACTCACTGAAGAGGTAATCCCACCAAGTAACATGGGTTTAAATGTCATCTGGATCCCTTTTTCAAAACCTGCATCTTTATCTCTAAGCCATGTGTTGAGTATCAGGCTGTAGTCTCAGAATTCCTGCTTAGTGTTTCCACTTGGGCATCACTGAGTTATTTGAAACAACTGTGTTCAAAAGCAGACTTTATATATATATATATATATATATTTTTTTTTAATTTTTCCATCTTGGTAAATTGTGTAATTGTCCATCTAACCTCTCAAGATCTTAGGGTGGCCCCTGAGGCCTTCCTTTTCTTCGACCCCTACACAGTACAATCTGGAGTCTGTTGCTTTCTGCCTTCATTGTCTAAATATATCTTTAATCCAACAACTTCTCACTTCCTCTGCTACAGTCACGTTTGTCCCAACAACTGTCATCTCAATAATCTTTAAACTGATCTTTCTGCTTCTACTTTTAAATTTCCTCCTCCTTTCCCCACCAGTGCTAAAACCTTCAGTATCACTGTTAAAGTACTTTCCTGGGCTTCAAGTTAATATCTAGTCAGACTCTTCACTTCCTTTTTCATTAGGCCAAGTTCATCCCTGATACAGGAGTTATCCAGCTCCCCTTTATCTCATGCAAATCTCAGTTTAATTATCATTCTGTACTATCTGTAAATAGCATTTTCTTCCTCAAAAGAATAATCTTTACTTTTAGCTATTATTTTTAGTTTAAGTAGGACCTACTTCAGTTTATATAATATCACATATTATTTTTCCTCCCAAGTGAAATACAACCCCCACGAGGGAAGCCCCGTAATAGTGCCTTGAACATGGGCGCCTTCAGTATATATTTATCTGGTAAAGGAAGGAACAGACATGAGATCATTGAATTACCTGAGAAACATACTCATGCATACAAATTGAGTTTGAGCCATTGATATTTTGATATGTTAAGAGTGATTATCATGAGGGAGGACAGTGAGACATACTTAGGAGGTGTTTTTTTGTCATGTGTTCATGCTAATAACTTGGCCTGTAATTACTAATCATTACCTGGTTGTGTCATTTTTTGTTAGCATTTTGTAAAAGTGTTCCTGTTAAAATGAGGAGGGTAATGGAATAGACACACTGAAGTGTCAGGCTCCACACACACACTCACACACACCTGCACCCCTCACACACTAGGTTTCACAATTGAAGGCAAAATAATTTCCATGAGTACTGATTATCTTTTCAACTCAAGAGCCAATACTATCTCACGATGTGTAATGCTCTCAAATTACCATGGTGTCTACAATTAAAACTCCCAGGATACCCTAAAAAAAGGGATAAAGGTTTATAAAGTTTTCTTTAACTGGCTCTGAGATTCAGTTTTGTTATCTAAAGAGAACAGAAGGGAATTAGGATTAACACCTGGACTCGGGTCTATGCAGTGTGGGGAGCTCCTAGAGTAGCAATTAAATGGCTTAATCCGAAACCCTCCAAGGTTTAATGTGGTAACTCTATTCAGAAGGGCATTGCTAATTCTTCCTGAATTGCTGCTGCTTCTAGCTACACTGCCTTAATTTGAACAGTGTTTGAAATTCCACTCTCCCTAATGGAGTTAATTGCATTATGAAAGTCAGTTTAGAGTGGAAAGTTATTTCCTTTTGTGGAGAATCGCTCCACCCAGTCCTTTCTTTACCTTTCCACACATGCAGGATAATGTCACAAATTCAGTGTTCCCTGTTTAAACCAAGTATCAAAGGAGAATCTGTAAAATATTTATATATACACCAAAACATGTTAGCTATTTAATGTGCCTGAAATTTTGTACATGCTCAGGCTGTCTGATCCTAATAGACTCTAAGTCCTTGGAACATTAACAAATCTCTGAGCTTTTAAACAGGCAGTGACCTGTTCATTTAGAGGGCTGCTTCAATAAAGTGAAAGCTCACTTAGGTTAATGATGGATCATGGAGCTGTTTGATTTGCAGTGAGCTAAGTTGTCCATTATCCCTAACATTCCTGTGGGTCATGCTATCACATCCAAATAATGAGCCAAGCCCCTTCCCTTGTTCCTATAGATTTCCAGGTTATTAGAGGAAACTGTAGTGTGCAAATCCATGAAGCTTTATGCCTGAGAACTACAGATGAATTTCAGCTAAGGGTTTATTTGCTTTTGAGAATAACAGCTGCTTATTAATAGTTCATGCAGACTTCTTCCTGAACAAAAAGACATTTTTTTCTTTCTCTCTCTGATTTTTGTGTTTCTTCTTGATAAAAGATAGTCCATGGACATATTTTGTGTATAATTTAGCATCCTGCAAGTGTACTATTCCTTCCTGGTTACCTGTGTCCCCTCATGTGTTCATACACACACATTTATATGTGGATGGCCCTGCACAGATGCACTTGGCTGATGGACAGTGAACTTGCAATATTTTTTAAATACCACATCACTTATAACTGAAGCAGCCCAAAATCTTCTTTATAGAGCCGATGTGATGAGTGCTTTCTTTACATGTGTTTTCTCTTTAGTTTTGTGGAGTCTCTAAAAGCAAGAATCTGTGCCATGAAGTCTTGAAATTAAATAAAATACACTGGAAAATATATTAATTTTTTTTTTGTTTTTGCAATGTTCTCACATTTCATGTTTATTCCTAATGTGTGTGCATGCTCACATACACACAAATGTTAAGAGCAACATCTTCAGTAAGATCACTGGAGCTAGCTAAATGTTTCTGATAGAAGGTGATAAGTCCTTTTGGCATTAATCCTTCCTAAAAATGAAATACTTTCACACTATAGAGAAAGCTATGAAATATGAATGACAGGAGGAAAACAACTTCATTTATTCTTGCTCTGCGATTTACAGCGTGGAGATGACAAGCAAGGGGAAATGAAGAATAGAGAATTCTTCTGTGTTGCTAATTTCATAGCACTATGGAGAAAGAGAACATCGTGCTATATTCTGGATCTCTAAGTGAATTTATTTAAAGATGGTCCATTAGTTCATGTCACCATAAAGAACGAGTAAGTTATGAGTGTTTTAACAGGTAGAATTGGGAAAAAATTCTTCCGTATTGAAGATTCACAGTGAACTACCCTGAAAAATTATTGTATTTTGCTTCCTAGTCACAAAACCATGATTAATCACTTTCACACAGGGCCAAGATTTTTTTCATTAATGGTTACTCAACAGAATTTTGTAACTGCATTTATCCTTCTACTCTTTAATTCCAAGAAAAGTTTCAAATTCCATGAAAATAGGAAGGCAATTGTAACTTGAAATGATAAAGCTAAAATTCTCCTTACAAAGATAAACCAAAAAAAAAAAAAAAAAAAGTGACTGTCTTTCCCTGATAGACATTAAGGGAAGGTAAACATAGTTACAAAATGACTGAAGGTATTTTTCTTATTTTTCCTATAATTTACTGCTCATTGTATAAGACAAATTTAGAAAATCTGAGTAATTTACCATGATAGAAATTGGTTTGAATTTTTTTCTTTTAATTTCAGAATATTAGGGGGTACATGTGATTATTTAAAATATACTTTGCTTTTGCAAAGATTGAGTCAAAGTTCTAAGTATACCTTTCACCAAAATAGAGTACCCAACTGTACCCAACAAGTGTGAATTTACCCATCCCCTCCTCCTCACCAGCTTGATAATCATCGAGATTTACTTCCATATGTTCACGTAAGTGTTAATCAATTGGTCTCTACTGGCATGCAGAACACGTCAATTCTCTAGTTTTATGATATTTCCCTTTGATCTGTGACTTCTAGTTGCCTCTAAGTTGTCACTAAAAATACCAGATCCGCAGCTGAGGAGTACTCTGTGGTATGTATCCAAATGTTTTTGATAACTAATTATAAAAATAATAAAGCC
This sequence comes from Loris lydekkerianus, assembly GCA_963574355.1. NCBI lineage: Eukaryota > Metazoa > Chordata > Mammalia > Primates > Lorisidae > Loris > Loris lydekkerianus. Next base: position 40,497 of record CAUYPK010064634.1, read on the forward strand.
TCTCACAGCTTCTATTTCTATTTTTTATTTCCATAAGTATTTTAATCTCTGATCCCATACTAAAATATCCAAGTAGTTCAACATTTCCCATTTTATGATGGAATTTCATCTTTAGCTCTAGGGTGATTATATGTTGTGTAACTTATGACACTAGAGATGTCTTACCTTTCTTCTTATTTACCATTTACTTTTGCCTTATAACATCAATAGATCTTTGATTAATACTTCATTTTATGTTATTTCCTTGATTGCTCACTAGTCATGACTAATTTTTGCCTCAAATCAATGATATTTCAGTAATTTCTTACAAAAAAATTCTCATGTACCATCTTATTCATAGGCAGCCATATATTCATCCAGAGAGCCCACAACTTAAATTTCATCCTTATGTTGCATGAAGTTTTCTTCTTAACGGTGTATACACATATAATAATTTTAGATATCTTCCACATAAACTACTTTTAAGTTACTTATTTAACATTTGCCATTTCAGGTAGCATGTTTGTATTTTTAAGTAAGCCATCTGGAAATAGCAAGTTTGATTTGGGCTTCCACTACGGTTCCAGTTGCAAAGATGCTATTATGAAGCTGCTTAGGTTTTTTAAATTCCCTTTTCAAATATAATGTGTTTGAGGTGTATATGTGTCATCACTTGATGTGTTTTTTTCCTTCTAGATAATTATTGCTATTTTTCTTAAGTGTGTTTTAATATTTTATTACAAATGGAATGCATGCTCTTGTGTTAAACTGAAATACTGCCCTTTCTCGTCACTCACCATCTCATTTACCAGGGATAACTGCTCAAACCACTAGTATCCTGGGCATTCTTTTAAAATCTTTCTGCCAACTCATAAATGCATAACAATATGGTAAATTGTTCTGTCTTCAATTTACTCAATGATTATTTAACTCAATTACCTGCCTTCACTTCTTCAATGAGATCATTACTTGGACTTTCAGATAGATACATGTGGCTTTGGTTTTATCTTTACCTTAGCAGCTTTACTTTCTCAGGTTCAATTGTTGGTTTCTTATCTTCTCTCCCTGGGTATTGGAGCAGCTTTTTTTATACTGTTTCTCTACAATCTACACCCACAACCATCGTGATCTCATCCAAGTCATAGTTTTAAACACCATATGCTGAAAACTCCCAAGTGTATATTTTCAAGCTCAGATCTCCCAAATTCTAATCTCCTGCTCCCAACTGCTTTTTTGGCTTAATCATTTGGCTAACGAATAGGTGTCTCAAATTCACATGTCCAGAATGAATTCTTGGTCTTCACTAACAAATGTAGTCTATGCTCAGATTTCACCATTTCTGTTGATACTTTCCAGCTATTCAAGCTAAAATCTCTTGATCAAACGTGTTTACATTATTTATTTCTTTCTCACAATGAATACATAATTTTCCAGGAAATCCTGTGGCTCTACATTCAAAGTATACGAAGCCTACCAATGCATCAGTTTCTCTGTTGTCTCCACAATTTTCCTGGTAGCAATCACTTTCCTGAATTCCTGCATCTAGCCCTCCAAAGATTAGTCTTCAGAGCAAATATTATCCTTTTAAAATATGGAAGGGCATGTCACCTCTCTGTTCAAAACCAACCGATGACTATTATGTCAAAGGAAATACCAACAGTCTATATGATCTGTAACTCCTATTTTATTTCTGATTTTTTCTTCCTCCGTTCTCCCTTTTGCCCTTTTGTAGCGTTGTACAACCCTCCCTTCTTTTCCTGGATATTAGAAAACTTACTCCCACCTGTGCTAGCCATTCCTTCTGACAGGAATGATAATTACCAGATCACTGATTACTTGGCTGACTGCCTTGAAGTCTTTGTTCAAATCCCTTTTCTCTATGAGATCTGTCCTCACTACCCTATTTAAAATTACAAACTGTACAAAACTCTCAGTACAATCCCATTAGTCTGATCTATATTTTCCTTTCTCCATATTATGTTTATTACTATTTCCATGTCTCCTTTCTGCATTATAAACACTTGGAGAACATGGTTCCACCTTTTATGCTTATATGCGTGAAGAAATAAGAACAGTGTCTGACAGAATAGCACATAGTTACAATTTGCTAATTACGGGGTGGTCATAAAGTTTGTGTGCAATTTTAAATTGCATGCTATTTGTAAATAAATGCTATACATACATGACCAAATGATGCCAGATTTCTTATGTGCGATAGATGCATGCCTGAACATTCGTTAGCATGAGTACACACATTTGTTTTCAATTTTCAATAAAAGAAAAAAGAATCTATGTCTATTTGTTGTTAACAAGAGAAATGTGGTTGAATTTTAGAACTACAACACAAAGTATCTGCAGTACTTATTTATTCTAATTTGTTTTTGTGTGACTATAATTTTTGTTTCAATTGTACTTGATTGAAGTTAGACTTTTTACCTCACATTTCTAAAGATATTTCAGTGATGGGAAAGGATAAACTTACAGTAAAATATACCTCTACCTGCCATTATTTTCATCTGATACTTACCTACTTTAAATTTCCCACTTTTAAATATTTCTACCATTTACAAAGTTAAGTGAAAGTGTAGATCTGCACATATACAAGCACATATGCAAATGAGTGTCTATGTGTTTGTTATCGAGTTGACATAAAAATTACAATCTATGTTTCCAGGGGTATACATCATTTCAAGTTTAAGTAGGGATGTACGCACTCGCACTTGCACATGCAGTCTCTCACATCCAGAGAAATCGAGGGGATGGGAATTAGAGACAGGGAGAATAAATATTTAAACAATGTTTATGAAGTATACAAATTACACCTATTTCTGTGAATTGTGAATTTTTTCATTTTTTGCATATCACATTTAACATATTTTTGTTGTAATGTGATGTTTTATCCCTATGTTTTCTAGATTTTGTCATGTAAAGAATCTGTGATACACCAAAAAAGTGACAAATGGTGCAGAAACTTCCAAATATGTTGAGTAAACATATTTACATTAACACCTCCACCACCTACAAAAGCTTTTAGCTTAAATGGCTAACAGGCATACATTTAAGAAATGTATATTACTCTTAGATAAATATTTCCCTACCTATCTTTAAAGGAATGTTGTTGCTTTTGTTTCAACAGTGATGAGATTAACCCATGAGTACCCCCCTCTAGTTTTTATGAGAACAAAAAATTCCATTTCACACACATCGGTAGTAAGCTAAGGAAGTGACACTCTGGAAGAAGGAGACAAGATCAGACAGAAGCCATTCCCTCTGCTGCTGGAAGCCCTGGCACAAGGGAGCCAGTCAAAGCTGGCAGGTAAATCTGGGAATTCTAAACTAATCTAAACTGAGGTGGCAGGACCATGACACAGGCTCATGCAGAAATCTGCAAAAGCTGTTGCCTTCATTGAGTAACTGCTTCTGTGAGTCTGCAGCCATGAAAGTAGAGACGGAAGTGCCAAAAAATGTTCTGGTCATCAGAAATAAGAGCTGAATAAAGCTGGGTCTGCTTGTCCCCTCTGGCACTGTCCAATAGATATCTGTCCACAGTGGCCGTTGACATCAACGGTTGCTTCTTCATTTCTTCCCTCAAATTCTGCTCACATTGTACTTCTGGTCAATTTTCATATTTACCATCTGGAAGAGGAATCGTGCAACATGTCTCTCGTTTCACCAAGCTGACACAGCACAAAGCAATGGGTCCATTCTTTATTTCACTGGCATCCAAACATCTCTTTAAACAGTTTAGCTTCCACATAAAAGAAATAGCAGAATTAGTCTTCAAACTACCATTGTCATCCTATGTTTGAGCATCTAAGTGTAGTTTCCATGTAAGTTGTATTTAATTTTTTAGGGCTTGCTATATTTAATCAACTATCTTTTACTCTTTTATCTAATATATATCAAGCAATAATAAAAAGCAATGTACAATGTTTAAATGGACAGTTCATTCAGAATGAATATAGAGAAATATGATGTGATCTTTATTCTCTTTTAAAAAGAACGTATTTTACACGAATAAAATGTCAGTGATGTTATAGTGTTTTTGCTTATGTTTATGGGGAATACAGATTGTTTATCTGACACAGATTGTTTATCTGACAGCAGTCTGGGGAGCCTAATGATATCATTTAAAGCTGAAAATTTCATCCTTATATTTGGGATTAGTTTGTATTGAAGTCCTAACACCATGTTATCTTTCCATTCATTCTTGAATTTACTAAATATTTAGTGATCTAATGTACACCAAATCTTGCTTTAAGCCCTATACGTATAACATTGAAAATAATAAACTTCATGTCTACATAAGACTCTATAATATTCTTCTTTAGCCCCAATTCCTATATCCCATTAAATGAATTTAAGATAAGGCACTTAAGAAAATTAACTAGAGCAGCAGTTTTGCGTTCGTTATTGTTTAGAAATTTCCATGGACATGATGTAAATAGTGACAGTATTCATGTCGCTTAATCAGTTACATGTTTACCTTTAGTTTCCTGAACTTTTTATAGTAGAATTATGGCAATTTTATAGTAGAGAACCTAGCAGTTTGTTTGTAGTTTCCTTGAATAATCACCTGACTTCAAATAACACCCTTACATGAGTTCCCATAGCTTTCTACCACCCAGTGAAGGATATCCAATTGAATAAAATGGCCTCCATGTTTATGGGAGGAAATGGAAATCAAAAAGTAAAGCCCATAGGATTTTCTGGTCTCATATAATGGTTTCCTTCTAGTTTGGGCATCTATTCCTGGTCCATTTCTTCTTGTTACATTTGTAAATTTCTGTCCTGCAAGCCACCCTTCGTATAAATACCTATGAAGAAAAAAATAATACCTTGTTTTTCCAATGTAGACATTGCTACAGCTGGATGATAGCTCACCCTCTCTTTCTGGGAAGGAAGGAAGATTGTAGTTTGCAGCAAGATTGAAGTTAGCTGGCCTTTTACTAGTTTACTAAGTGAAATGTGACATGATGGGACAATCACTTCCTAGAATAAGTTAATTGCTGGGTCTTTATTTTCCAATCCTCCTTCCAGGACCATGTCAACCAGCAATTGCAGAAACATGAGCTGATTTTGGAACTGATGAGCCATCACATTGAGAGCAGCTTTCTGGAAATTTGCCCAGATCCACAGTTGACTTAGTAAGAGTGAGAAATAAATAAATATAAAAGAAGGTGAGATTAATGGTTTGTTAGCAGAGGATTCTATACTGAGTACAGATATAATTCCCCTGCCAGAAATAGGTTACTGGTGAAATAATGCTGTAGAAAAACTATTAGCTTCACAGAGAGAGAACAGTGGCTATGAATAATCACTAAATACAACTATTGCGTTATTAGTAAGATTATTCTCTTTGATTGAGCCCTCATTTAAAGAATAAATATGAATGTTTAGTTATATTTTTACTCCTAACACCATGATATACAAATACTAAAAAAATTCCCCAAGAAAATTGTAGGGTATATTTGAAATATTAATGAAATGTATTTTATAATGCTCCTTCTCATCTGTCATATCTGCTTTAGAACACCATGGTTTTCCTTGTTTTATACATCTGTTATTCATTTGATTGTTTTTCATATCCAGAATATTTTCCTAAATCAAGAACTAGAAGATATAAAATGCCTGAGCATGTTGGTCCTGAAAAGCAAAAATTAAATATGTGGTGTGTGAATGTAGAGCAGACAGAAATACAGATATAGCAATAACAGGACAATTAGATTCATATCTAGTATTCTGGAGGAGTTGTGCATTTTAATAAAGGGCTAACAAATTCTTGTAGAAGAAATCTTCAGAATCCCTCTCATTGCAGTATTTTGCTAAATAGAAATGCAAATTTATTACCAGATTATGTGGCTTTTTATTTTATGAGCTTATTTTATGCCTTTTCATTTGCTGAAATGCTAAGCTTATATTCCATAGAGACTGACTTTTCTCTTTCTCCCAGCTTGTTTCCCTCTCTCTGTCCCTTCTTCTTTTTCCTTCCCTTTCCTTTTCTTCCCCTTCCCTTTCTTTTCTTTCTTTTTTTTTTTTTTTTATGAAATCATAGCTGTGTACATTGATATAATCATGGGGCATCATACACTAGCTTCATAAACTGTTTCACACATTTTCATCACACTGGTTGACATAGCCTTCCTGGCGTTTTTTTAGTTATTGTGCTAAGACACCTATGTTGACTAGCTTATTCTTGGTAAAAGTACTGTATAAAAATCTTACCATTTGGAATAACATACATTTGCTGACTAACTCAAATATGAGATATAGTAGAAAGCAATTGTTTTTTTAATTAATTAATTTATGTCTTTATTATTAAATCATAGCTGTGTATATTAAAGCAATAATGGGGCATAATACACTGATTTTATACCATTTGACATATTTTCATCACACTGGTTAATGGTGCATCTTGCAAGGGTACATGTGAAACTCACTAAATGTAGAATATAAATGTCTTAACACAATAACTAAGAGAAGGCTATGAAAACAATTGATTTTTAATGGGAAAAATATAGCTATATTTCCCCAAATAGGAGTAATAAATTGATTGGCTTCCAAGGTATTTGAAATCTCAAGCACGTATTTCTACAAAGTGAGTATAACCTCATTTATTCAGGGCCATGTTGAACATTTTCTTTACTTTATACTGAAAGGGAATAAGATTGTAAAAGGGAGCTTTTAAACTACACCTGTTTTAAAATCATAGTGAAAGAGAACATCATTTTATAATAAATGGGCTCATTAAAATTAACGTACTTAATTGCTATATACCTAGGAGAACTCGACTTGTTTTTTGTTGGTGTTGAGGTCAGATTAATTAAGTACTTGAATTTTCTCAGCAAATACTCTGTCATTCTTTCTGGTCTTCTCCATAATTAGTATAATATACTCAGTTATTTTATTTTCCCATTGTGCTCTCTGAAAATCAGCACTTTGCCTTTCAAACAGAAAGCATGATAAAATGCACTGAATCCTGTTTCTCTCTTCCCTAACTAGCACAGCGGATATTGCACTCATGCTAAACACTCACCTATTCCAAAATAAAAGGAGCTTTAACTAATGAGTGAAGAATTTTGCAATTAGAAAGTACAATTGACTCAACAAAAGCACTTTGTGTTCAGTCATAGAAGGTCAAGGATTATTAACTAAAACATCTGATAGTCATGCTGTCCAACATATCTCTTGGGGAAACAAGGAGGGCAGAGTCAATGGAGGGCCTTGTCCTTTGGTTCAAAATAAAGCTGAACAGGACTGTTGCATGTCTTATATAGAATAGCTATTTTTAGGGGAAGTTTATTGTCTCCTAGCATTAGGGGATTTATAGGGCAACAAAACTATAGTGTTGGCTATTGGTCAATGAAAAAGTGATTTTGCAATAGTGATGATGGGATTTTGGTATATTGTAATATGTGGTGATTTGATCAAATAACCATTGAGATATTTTATGTTATGATTATTACCAAAATACCCGTGGCAATTATTTGTCCTTGAAGGAAAGAATTATTCTCACAGAGAGCATTTCAAATATTTAAAAACATTGAATACATATAACAGAGAGACTATAATGGACTCTTTCTTTGTTTACTAAAATAATACTATTTCAAATATATATCAACTCTAACTTTGCAGGTTCCTTATAAGTAAGCGAAAATATTTGCTTTGTAATTTGTAATATGGTACTCAATATTTGTATCAATTCTTTAACAATAAGGGGGATTGTCATTATTAATTATAATATGGCTTTCACGTTAATTTTGCATGGTTTGTAATTTAAAATTCTGTGATTTCACCAAATATGTGGTATACAAAGAACTTTCCTTGAATCTCAATTATGTGTCAAGCCCTGTCCTCTGGTATGGAGCGGTTATGATGAATACAGTTTTATTTATGCTTTATTTGCAGTATTCCTCAGCGTCTTAGCAGCATAGCATATTGTGACATTGTCAGGAACATAGACAATATTTGAGATCTTGTTACATTGATTCTATTGGCTTCATTTCTTGTTTTTTTGAGGCATTAAATCCAGATTCCAACTAAAGTTAAAAATGCAGTATTTACCACCAAATATATAGTTGGGAAACTACTAAAAAAAATAGTTCTTGAGACTAAATGGAAAAAAAAAAAAAAATTAGGCCCAAAAACCCAGAAATAATTACTGAATTTAGAGAGACTACATGGGAAATATAGTGGGGTGCTCCTCAAAAAACTTATACACAATTTGAAGAGATGTTATCTATGTATTACTTTTTGAAGTTGAATTATGGTAGCAATGTATACTATGATGTTAGCTCAAAAGATGACATTAATCAAATGAATGCTAGTGTCAACATGTGATAAGCAGGACAGTAAAATATCTGGGGGAAGCACTGTTGTTGTTCTAGGAGCACAGGACCATTCTGTAGTGACATTTGAAATAAATTCAGGAACATTGTGAAGGAACAAGGACAATGGAGGCGTGAAGTATGGGGGACTTGAAAGGACGTGGTGTACCGTAGTAAACCAGCTTAGTGGCAGTATTGAAACGGCATGCACAGTGACACAAGTGCACACTTGGTCAATTTTGCTCAAATAGCAGTTCATCTTCATCAGAAGTGTATGGATGCTGATGGTAACTGTTTTGAGCACCTCTTGTAACTGCAGAAGTCAAATGTGACTTGTATTCATCTTTTGTTATTGATATATATTGAGAATTATACTTTTAATACACTCTTTTCCTTTCCTAAAATGTGTATACATTTTTTGAAAACCTCTATATTCTTAATACTTTGAATTCTGAATATAAATTTTTTGCTGATTAAAAAAAACATTTTTTTGCAAATTAAAATATAAACACCTGAATGGTATTATTTATGACAGGATAATTGTCATAGATTAAATAAGGACATCAATGGCCCCTGAAGTGTCACAGAAAAATTAGTATTTGTATTAGGAATATTTTTTCAGTACTTAGGATATTTGCTCCTTTTCACCTCTATATTATTTTTTTCCTGGTGTCCTACAAAATAATTTACTTTTCAAAGCCTGAAATAAATTATAGTTTAATAGAAAGAAATAGTATGCTATTTTGAATTGTCTACATACAAGAAAAATATTTAGTTTTTTTATAATTACATTTTACACTATTTTAAAATAATGATTAACTCTTACGTATATACTCCTTTCTGGATTTCTTCAGAAGTGGCTCCTACTGAGACTTTGATAATATTTTCAATTTCTGGGATTCTCTGTTTTTCTCACATCATACATTTTCTTGAGCAAAATCAGCCCTCTAATAATTTTAATAAACGTATGTATTCAAAGTACATTATTCCCAGCAAAAGTTTTACCTAATTTCAGAGCAAAAGCCTGAACTTCAGATTTACTGAGACCTAAAAATGAATTTGTAATGACTTTACTCCTCTATTTACTCCCAGAAATGTTGGCTAGTATATTTAAATATTTACTTAATGTAAGATATCAACTCCTTTACACACATTATCACAGTGAATGCTCCAACACCCATCAGAGCTATTGTATTTTGCATTTTACATGTGAAGACACTAAGTCTCTGAGAGATAATTTAGTGTCAAGGTCACAAAACTACTAAATGGAATAGCTGAGTTGGAAGGCTATTGTGTCTAATTTCAAGGCTTATTCTATCAGCTATGGTTTACAACTCCTTTATTTTCCACCAAGTCAGTAATAACATCCCTCATTTACTCATGAAATCTGTAATCTGGTACTCTTCCTGACCCTTTCTTTTTCTCTGCTACCTGCCTGATCAAGACTAAGTTAAATTTTAAATTTCCTCCCAAACTATTTCTATTTACTCGTATTTTATATGGTTCTAATTATTGTTCTTACAAAATTAAATAGTACCTTAATTTGTCTTCTTGTTTTCTGTTTCATAATTCATTTTTTGAGATACAGATAATATCTGCATCTAAGAGAAATTCACCACTGCCTTTCACTTAAGCTACTCAAATTACATCCTAACAGTTGTAAAGTTTGAACACTTAAGCATGACACTTCAGGGTTCAGTATGTTCTATCCCCTAAATTTTCAGGCTCTTTTGAAACACACACACACACACATATTTGGAAATTCTTACTTTTTTTTTTTTGCCTCTTATACTATATTGCATTTCTCAGAATAACTGCTCTTCTGATGATTCACACTTATATTTAATACTCAACTCAATCATTTTTGTAGAAAACCTTCCTTGAGTTTTCCTCACCCTCAAAAAGAGGAGTGCTTTCTCTTTCTTCATAGATATTCACAATATTTCACTCCTTTTCCTTATCACATAATATTCAACTTATTGATTTATCTCTCCATCTTTCAATTTAGACTATGAATATTTGAGGAGATCAATAGAGAATGATTTATTTTTCAATCTCTCATCTTTGAATATTTGAATCTCAGAAAATGGCATGTAACAGGCATTCAATTATGCTTGAACTGAAGTAAAATATATAAAATTATATAAAATAGATAAAGTAAAAATTATATTGATATGATTAGTGAAAGGTACCTTTTGCTGTTTTCAATTAGGTTTTAGATAATTTATTTTGGTTATCAATGTTTAATAATATGTATTATGTAATAGTGATTCAATAAGTTATGATTCACATATATTTGAGAAAAGAATGAATAATCTTTAAGGACTTTGAAAGTTCACTCACACTCTTTCTCTGTTTCTGTCTGATAGACTATATCAAAACTAAATTAAGATAAGATGAAGTAATTTAACTTTATTTTTAAAATCAACTTTAATTAAGTTTCACATTAAATTCAGTTCTAAAAACAATTTGGAAAATCATTTTGTGTCTATGTTTCTAGGAATCAGAAAATAATTAGGAAGAGGGAATATATTAAGATGTATTTATATATGTATGTATATATACATAAGAACAAAAGTGTATGAAAAGGAAGAAAATTAACTGAATATTAGACTTGAAAATGAAGGCAAAACTTCAAGAGCAAGAACTACCACCTTATGATGTCTTTCTAATGAAGTAGTTTTTTGAGTTATAATAAAAAATTAGGAAGAATAACTATCATTTTTTAAAACATACTAAGTAGATAACTCAAGTTAATGTTCTGATTAGGGTCCATTCATAACATAAAGTGATATTCATATACTAGTTGGTAACTGTTATTATTGGTGCATATGTATACATGCATGCAGAAATTTCTAGTTTTAGAATTTTTAGAAGTATGTAAATTTTAATTATGTTATTTTTCACATCTGTATAATAAATACAGGTCGGCGATAATTAAATTGCACCCATACTTTATGGCCACCCTGTACATTAAATGAAACTTTTATTTAAAATTTTGTCTAATATAATTTTTAGAATAGATGAATATTTGTTTTGTGATTCATATGACAGAAATTACTCTTTTGTTTTCCTTACCAAACAATAACAGATGAAATAAATAACCCCTATATCTGAAAACTATTGATGAGAATGCAAGACAAATACTTTATTTCACAGAAAAACTAGGCTTTGATTCAACCTTTTAGAAAAAAATCATTCACCCATTAGTAGTGGTATATGATATAATGACTTTATATTTCCTAACATTTGGCACATATGTTCTATGCTCATATAAACACAAAGGAAAAGTACTACTGGTAAATCTTTTTCAGATTCATCTACATGAGTCAACTACTATCATAATGTTGCTGGGTGATAGACCATCCACGTCAAACGTTTATGCTTACCTGTATCTTGATTGGCTGTGATTTGCTAGGTCAAGGTTAGCCTTGCCTCGACCTTTGTTTTTCTAGTAAAGAATATAGTGACAGTCATAATTTCCATCCATTCAAGATATTGTAAGCCAAATAACTTGCCCTAGGGTCATATTAGTTTATATGGTATCTGTAAATATTTATTCTTTCAGCTTACTCCTGGACATTTCTATAATCCTTGGTCTATTGTACCACACTATAATGGGATTCAGCCATTGAGATCAGCTTTTCATTTTATTTAAGCATATTAACTACCCCTACCTACTTCATGTCAAGCAGAGTATGTGGATAACCTTTAACACAGATACATAGATTAGCATTTACATAGAATAAGGTCGATGGTAGATCCAGTGACATTTCTAAAAAAACACCTATGGGATTTTTCTTTAACGAAAGTAAGCATCATTTGGTAAGAATATTTGGGATATTTTTCAGCCTATAATTATCTAATTTAGAAACTTTACTTATCCTTCCTCAATATTATTCAGTTTTTTCCACTGACTTATAACCTATAACCTATGGAGATAATATTTGTAGATAATTCTTTCCTTTTAGATACCTTGAGGCATAAGCCTTATAATACATTTAAGGTAAAGGTTTATACTTATTTATTCTTGCCACCATGAATTTTTTAAATATTTTCCTATCAAGTTCTATGCTGTTTTCAAATGCTACAAATTCTTTTGACATCTGACTCCTACGATGAACAATACAATCTAATTCTGAGCAGTAGGCTCCCTCAAAATTTAAGATTTTTCTGCTGGCATAATATATCCATGTAATTTTACCTTTAAAGTAATTTTAATTTAACATTTAGTAGACAAAAATGAATATTTATTAATGGTATGTTAGGTCCAATGAATAAGGAGCCCAAAATTACCAGTGTAAAAAATAATGTTGTGGAACCATGGGCACCTTTTGGAGTTTCTCTTTATTCACTTTTTAAAAGCAATTACTATTCTGAATTCTTAATTTATCATTTTCTTGTTTTCTTTATAGTATTATAAAATTTCTAGTGCCTTAAACTTTGTTATGTTAGCTGTAAAATTCTTTGGATTTTCACCCGTGATTGATGCTGTATATTCTTTGGAGGTTCACTATGAACAATTCAGAAAGGACAAGACATTGTGAAGATAAAAGCATATTCAGTGCCTAGACTGCCTACATTTGACACCTAGCTCCTGTACATAGTGTCAAATCACATAACATTTCTGTGCTTTAATGTCCTAATTTACAAAGTATGAAAAAATTAGTGAACCCTCCTCACAAAGTGGAGAGGACTGAATAAGTTATACTATTTCCTTGGAATAGAATGATAGCCAGCACATAGGAAACACTGTGATAGTGACCTCTAGTCATTTCTTTATTGAGATTAATTCTATGTCTGTGAGTTTCATCGTGTTGATATAGGAAGCAATAAAAATGGATGATACTATGATTTTTGATATGTGATAAGTCAGTCCCCAACTTTGTGCTTTCTTTAAAAGTCTAATAGCTCTTCTTGATCCACTCTTTCTTATTAATTTTGGTGACATGTCAAGTTTCAGACTAATAACCAAACATAAAACAAAACAAAAAGATTCAGGTTTGTTTATTTTTAGATGGAAATGGGCAACATTGTTTTTTTACTTGAGTTTCAATCAAAAATTTTTTCTTAATTTATTTAGCATTTCCTTAATTTTTCTTCTGGGTCAAAATAGCATACCTCCCAGGTGAAGAGCTCAACTACCACTTGAACTTTACCTAATAAATGCAAACAATGTATCCTAATTGTGTGTACCCTTGTATTAATCTGAAATACATTTATTTTACACACAAATTTTTTTTTTAATTTAGTACTATAAATTTCATAATGTTTTCCTGTACATATTTTGTTAAATACACTCTTAGGCATTTTCTATTTTTGTTGTATTCTCAATGGTATCTCAGTTTGAAGTATATTTTCTAACTATCACTGTGGTATAGAAACACAATTATTAAATATTAATTTTGTATCCAGAAAACTTGAAAATTCTCCTGTGTCCATAATTATCTAGAATTGTAATATTTCTTTAAAATGAATTGTATCATCTGTGAAAAGTTAGAGTCTTTTTTGTTTCTGATTCTCACTAATTTCACTTGTCTTCTGAGTGGCATAGGACATTCAGTTCAATGGCCAAAAAAAGGGTGATAACAGGCTGCTTTGTCTCCCCAGAATTTACATGCTTGCTGGTCATCAGTCGGTCAATCAGGTGTGTTTTACTGTGTGTATTCAGACTGAACAACCAAATACATTTACACTAGTCCAGGTTATCCTCATTATTTTTCTGACTTTTTTGCAAAGCTCTACATTTTGCCACCTGTAATCTTTAACACAGCTGCTGGCGTGATCTATCCAATGGGACAGTTGGAACTTACCATTATACCAATCAGCTCAAAACTCTCCAGGGATGTCAGAACTCATTTGGATGATGTGCCAGTTTTCTTTTCTTTTTTTTTTTTTTTAATTTATTGTTGGGGATTCATTGAGGGTACAATAAGCCAGGTTACACTGATTGCATTTGTTAGGTAAAGTCCCTCTTGCAATCGTGTCTTGCCCCCAAAAGGTGTGGCACACACCAAGGTGACCTGCTACTTTTCTAACGAGGACTTGCAGTGATTCAGAACACTAAAGGATTTATCTCCTCCTGCTTTCCTCTCTTCCCTAATTCCTTCTAATTTTGTGATTATCATTCATTCATGCCTTCATTCATTCACGTTCATAAATATCTGATTGTTCCTTAAACAAATCAGACAAATTTCCAATTCAGAGATTTTGTACTTTTTCTTATTCACTCTTCTAGGAAAATGTATTCATCAGATATTTACTTGTTTAGCAGACCAAAGTTAATAAAATGAGACATGAAAAAGGAGACATTCCAACTTAGAAATCAAAAGGATCCAAGGGAGCACTAGAGACTACCATAGCAACTATCTGCCAACAAACAGGAAAACCTACAAGAATGGTTAAATTCCTAGACATTTACAATCTACCAAGATTGAACCAGGAAGATATATAAAACAGAAGCAGTAAGATGTGCTGCTTCTTACATCAAAGAAAAGCCCAAGATTGAATGCTTTCACTGTTGAATTCTACCAAGCATTTGATGAAGAAATGATACTAATCCTACTTATTGTCCCTCCAAATTAAGAAGAGGATACTCCCAAACTCATTTTATGGGGACATTATCACCTTAACGCCAAACACAGACAAAGATATAACAAGAAAGAAAACCATAAGCCAATATCTGCAATGAATATAGATGCAAAAATCCTAAACTAAATACAGGGTGGACATAAAGTTCGTGTGCGATTAAAAATGCGGTGGAATTTAAAATTGCACACGAAAGTTATGGCACTCTGTATTAGCAAACCAAATTCAACAACACATTAAAAAGATTGTTCACCGTGATGAAGTGATGTTTGTCTCAAGAATGCAAATATGATTCAATACATGCGAATCAATCTCTCTACCAAAACATGATTCATTGCTAGCCCTCAATCATTAGGGTAATTTTCAGTTCACTATCATATAAAATTTGGCATGCCTATCACACTATTTTAGGCAGGACCACTTTGCCACCTTCCTTTTAGTCCTAAGACCGTTAAAACAACATCTAAGTTCATATGCTTCAGCAATACTAGCAACATAAATGCTTGATACGATTTTCTGTGTATATACAGATGTTGGCCTCTGTTTTTTTTTTTTTTTTTTTTAAACACACTGACACTTTTTTAATATTCAAAAATCAAAATTTTGATTTAATAATCAAAAAGTTTAACTTTATTGTTTGTTAAATGAGCTAATCAGGATTTCTAGACTACCAAACTGCTAGAAACATGGTAAATAAGTACCTTGAAACGAGTGTCTCTCTCATTAAACACATATTCTGTCTAGTTTAATAAATATACATATATGACTACAGAAAGTAAATTGTTAGCAATGCATTTTGTCTTTAAAGCAACCAATGAACTCTTATTTTTTAGGCATATTTCAGAAATGACTTCAAGGTAGTTTAAAAATTCCTATTGCCTATTAAGTGTCAGATGGCAGAAGGAAATTGTTCTTACTTAGTCATACATGTTTAATCTCTCCCCATAAATTAAAATCATTGAAATGCTTAGTTTTTGTCAGCTAAAGGATAACGTATTTAATAAGAATCACTGCCATAATAATAAAATCTTTGAGCAATTTTTATTTCAAGGGATATAATCACTTGCCCCTCTTTATGCCAAAATCCTGAGCAATAAGCCAATTATAACATTCAAAACACACACAAATGGGTTTATATAAAATGTAGGAAAATTGAGCATACTGTTCTAATAACTAAATTTCTTAAACAAGATTGAAAAGGATGGAGGAAGGTGAGAATGAATGAGTGGGAGAGACAGCAGGAGGAGGGAAAGCTTTGATAAGTAATAGACAATGTGATGTGAATGGAACCATTTGGTGGTTAATAAGGTCCCATTTCATTGTGGACGAGGGACTTGAACAGAAGCTTCTCTGAAGATAGGTGCATGGCCTATAGACACATGAAAAAATGCTCATCATCTTTAATCAACAGAGATAATGCAAATCGGCTCAGCGCCTGTGGCTCAAGTGGCTAAGGCGCCAGCCACATACACCTGAGCTGGTGGGTTCAAATCCATCCCAGGCCCGCCAAAACAGCAATGATGGCTGCAACCCAAAAATAGCCGGGTGTTGTGGCAGGCGCCTGTAGTCCCAGCTACTTGGGAGGCTGAAGCAGGAGAATCACCTGAGCCCAGGAGTTGGAGGTTGCTGTGAGCTGTGATGTTACAGCACTCTACCCAGGGCAACAGCTTGAGGCTCTGTCTCAAAAATAAATAAATAAATAAATAAAAATAAATAAATAAATAATAAAATAAAATAAAATAATTATCAGAGGTAATGCAAATCAAAACCACTTTGAGATATCATCTAACTCCCCTAAGACTGGCTCACATAGCAAAATCCCACAACTACAGATGTCTGCATGGATGTGGAGAAAAGGGAACAGTTCTGCACTGTGGGTGGGAGTGCAAGCTAATTCATCCCTTTTCGAAAGAAATATGGAGAATACTCAGGGATCTAAAGTAGACCTGCCATTTGATCCTATAATTTCTCTACTAGGTGTATATCCAAAAGACCAGAAATCACTTTATAACAAAGATATTTGCACCAAATTGTTCATTTCAGCTCAATTCATAATAGCTAAGTCATGGAAGAAGCCCAAAGGCCCATTGACCCATGAATGGATTAATAAATTGTGGTATATGTACACCATGGAATATTATGCAGCCTTATGGAGCTGGAACATATTCTACTTAGTAAAGTATCTCAAGAATGGAAGA
>CAUYPK010064635.1:0-13870 GCA_963574355.1 Loris lydekkerianus
ATGGTACTGGCACAAAAACAGAGAAATAGATGTCTGGAACAGAATGGAGAACCAAGAGATGGATCCAGCTACTTACCGTTATTTGATCTTTGACAAGCCAATTAAAAACACTCAGTGGGGAAAAGATTCCCTATTCAACAAATGGTACTGGGTAAATTGGTTGGCAACCTGTAGAAGATTGAAACTAGACCCACACCTTTCACCATTAACTAAGATAGACTCTCACTGGATAAAAGATTTAAACCTAAGACATGAAACCATAAAAATACTTGAAGAAAGTGCAGGGAAAACTCTCGAAGAAATCGGCCTGGGTGAATATTTTATGAGGAGGATTCCCCAGGTAATTGAAGCAGTATCAAAAATACACTATTGGGACTTGATCAAACTTTATGTAATTCTTATCCTGTTACTTTATAGGTAATGTTCTTTTTCTCTCTTCCCTTAAAATTTTACTCTTTGACTTAGGTTTTCAGAAGTTTAAATATAACACACCTGATTGTGTTTTTATTTATTTATTTTTTATCCTTGTTGATGTCTTCTGAGATTTTTAGATCTGTGGTTTGATGTCATTTGTTCATTTTAGATATATCTTGGCCACAATATCATCCTATTTTTCTTTGTCCCATTCACTTGTTCCTTCTTCCCCTGGGATTCCAAATGTGCATATGTTAAACTTTGTAATTATTTGATAGACCATGGATTCTCAGTTGTTTTCCCATTATTATATTAAATTTGTATTTCTGTTTGGATAATTTCTACTGACCTAACTTCAAGCTCACTGAGTCTTTTGTTGGCTGTGTCAGTCTGCTTATCAGACCATCCAGGAAATTCTTAATCTCCGTTATTGTGTATTCAATTTGTAGCATTCTCACTTGACTTTTTCTGAGTTTCTATCTCTCTGCTGCAATTACCTATGCAATTTTTCATGTTATCTGTCTTTCCCATTAAAGGTTTTCATATATCAGTTATAGATATGTCATATTTCCCATGTAACACCTGATCATACCTGAGTCTGGTCCTGATGATTCATTTGTCTCTTTTGGTTTATTTTTTGCTTTTTAGGGTTATAATGTTTCATAATCTTTGTAGAAAAATATAGAATAGGGCCAGGTGTGGTGGCTCAGGCCTCTAATCCTTTCTCTTTGGGAAGGCAAAGTAGGTAGATTGCTTGAGCTCAGGAGTTCGAGACCAACCTGAGCAAGAGTGAGACCCCGTCTCTACTAAAAATACAAAAACAAGCTGGTGGTGGGTGCCTGTAGTTCCAGCTACTCAGAAAGCGGAGGCAGGAGGATTGCTTGAGCCCAAGGGTTTGAGGTTGCTGTGAGCTATGACTCCATGGCACCCTACCCGGGTGAGGAAGCGAGACTCTGTCTCAAAAAAAGAAAAAAAATATATATAGAATAAATACTTAGATCATTTTATTTTTATGCTTAGAGATAAGCCTGCCTTTTCTTTTGCTAGGAATTTAATGTGAATGTTTGTATTCATCTGTTCAAGATTTAGACTGGGTACAGTGTTCCTTATGGCTCTGGTTATCCTCAGTGTATCAAACCTCTCTGTGATTCCTGTGTTTGTTTCCCCTATTGGCTTTGGGTCTTCCCTTTATGCTGTTTACCAGGGACAATCTTTCTCTTTCATCTCTCTCAACTGTACTCCACTGTTACTTTTTGCTCAATACTTGGTATGATAGTAGTAGGTGTGGTGGAAGGACATTTTTTGATGTTTTGTTTAAACTTCAGTTTTAGGGAGGTCCAGATGTAATGCTGGGCCTAGCAAATATCCATACACATTTCCCAAGAAGGAGGATTCTCCCAGGCTTCTCATCTTCTGTAGTTGCTGTGGGTTTCTATAAGTATTTTCTGTTACAATTTTGATGCCTTCTTTTTGTGTATTGAAGATTTTGTTCCTTAGGGGAGATGGCTTTGGGAAAGTTTATACTGGCTTCTCTTTTCCCCCAGCCAGCACCACTGGACAAGATTTCTCAGTATTCTTCCCAACTTTCCTTAATGACATTTCTAGAGTAAAAACTTGCAAGATGGTATAAAGTCATTTCTGTCTGTGACCCACCTAAAGTTTTGCTCTCTCATACTAGCGTACACTAGATCTTTAGCCTTTGATAGAAACTCTCTAGTTTAATCTTTTTACCAGCTTATATGGTGTCAGGAGTTTCTTTCTCAGGTAAACAAAGGCTTTGTTCTTATTTCTTACTGCAAGCACAGGTCTCTTTTAGGTTTGAGGTTAGTTAATGCCTATTGTTTTAGCTTTTTTCTTGTAAAAGTGGAAACAACTCTTTGCAGTTCTCCACATCAGTGAGTTAAAACCGGAAGCCTGATGTGGTTTTTTTTTTCTATTCTTAACAATTTTTTAAATTAAATCCTAACTGTGTATATTAATGCATTTATGGAGTACAATGTGCTGATTTTATATACAATTAGGAATGCTTACATCAAACTAGTTAAATAGCCTTCACCTTACTTAATTATTGTGTGAAGACATTTATATGCTACTCACCTTATGTGTTTTTTGAAGTGCTATTTATATTCATCAAATGATTTGAATGATCAAATCAATCCAACTAAATCATGCTGTGTTTTGATAGATTGGATTTGTTATTTGACTGATTTTATAGTTCATATCTAGTTAGCAAACAGTGTTGTGCCCTAACTTGAGTTTAGGGCAAAGATATAATAAATAGATAGAACCTTTTGTCTCTAGGGTCAATAAGTTAGGTGCTGTGTACACTCATTTTAATTGCCCATTTCTTTTAACTCTCCCCACTCCTTGTCACACTTCATTTTGTTATACACAATACTGAGAATAGAAAATTTGGAGAAAAATATCACGAGGCTTTGGGAAGAAAACAGGCTGGCCTACTACAGATTCCAAGAGGAAGTGGTAACAACGCAGGCTGGTGAGAGAGACAGGGACCATGTCATCTCCTGATCTGGCTTATCTGGTGGAGACAGAGGCCCACAAGCATGATGGAGGACTAGTCAGGTTGTTAGGAAGGGATTGAAGAGACTAGACCTGGTGCAAAAAGTAGTAACTCTCTTTCTAAAACATAATCATAAACCAAGGTATCTTGGCCATCCTTTTTTGGAATCTTGCAAGAATTTAGGCAGTCCTCTTTACCTAGAAGTGTCAGCAAACCCAATGTTTCTACATAAGTTCTGGGCTTTCATGGGAGATCTCCACCATGTCCTGGCTCAAAGAAACTTCTATGGGTGTACGACCGACCATACTGATCGAGTTCTGTAGCTCCTGGATGCCTTGCTCTGTCAGGAAGACAACTTATTTATACCCAATACCTACACTGATACCAGTGAGCATAGTTCCCAGATTCTTTCTTCTTGGCTAGATTCTGAGATCTAAATTCTCTTTGAATGTCACACGCTTCACTAGGAACTTTTTGTAAAAGGTGGAAATTTTTTTTTAATCTTCAGGAAATGTGACAACAGATGAATGTTTCAGTGATCCTTGATCTTCTTTACATCAGCCATTATTGAGGAAATAGGATACCACATGTTGATATATTTGTTGGAAATGTGAACATAAAACTAAAAGTATTAAACATCTGTGTCTGTCCTTTCTCTTGGCCTTTGTCTGAACTGGTTTTGCAGAGGGCACTCTGGGTCTTGCTTTATGTTATAGAATGTGGACCTCAATGAATGGAAAACATGGTGCTTGTTAGTACTTATGTAGCTTCTGTCTCTGATTGGCGGCTGCCTTAAAGATTTTGGTGGCAACTCCTCATCTGTGTTGTTAAATCTGGGTGGTTTACTTATTGTTCATGGTGGAATTACTCTTTTTTTTTTAAATTAATTAATTTATTTTTATTTTATTTTATTTTATTTTATTTTTGTTTTTTTTGGAATTACTCTTATTTTGGTTTATTTGGTCATTGAAAGTGGAATCTTAAAATGTCAAACACTGAGAAGTGGAGAGTAGAATAATGGTTTCCAGGGAGTAGGGAGCTGGATGGGGAGATGTTGATTAAAGGATACAAAATTTCAGTTAGAGAGGATGAATAAATGTAAGAGATCTATGGTAAAACAGGCTGATTACAGTCTATATCAATGTATTATGTTGGGAAAAATTGATAACAGTAGATTTTAAGTAGATTTTACACACCATAAGTATGTGTAAATGGTAACTATGAGAGGTAATGCATATGTTAATTAGATTAATTTGGCCATCCTACAATGTATATATATTTCAATCACCATGTTATATACCATATATATTATATTTAATATATATGGCATATATATATATATGTGTGTGTGTGTGTGTACATATATAATTTTTATCAATTACAATAAATAAGAAAAAAGGAAAGATGTTTTTCTAGGGAAAATATTTGAAGAAAAAAATAGAGAAAGTATACTTGTCAGTTCCATGTGGATCTTCATTTTATCATCCTACAAGCACTAGTTTGTGCTATTTCACTTAGATCTTGCAGTTTACCATGTCAGACTTTGATGTCTTGCTTCTTAGAAGATTCATTGCTTTTTGTGGAAAAGACTGCTAGCCGCTTACCAAAATCTATGCGTTTTTCATCTTTCCAGGCTCCCACCTAGAATGCACTTCCCATTCTCCTATGAAGTTAGATGAAGCCATTTGATGGAGGTGTGATAAGTAAACAGTGAGTAGAAATGATCTATGCCATTTCTGGGCCAAGGCTTCCGTGAAGCAGGTGTGCATGCTTTATGCCCTCCTTCCTTTTTCTGCTGGCTGGATACAAATAACCAGGAGAATTTAGAGGATTGTGGACCCACTAAGTGAAGGCACCTTGTACCAAGAATCATCACATGGTAGAGAGCTCCCTGTTCACTAGAAATAGGCATGCCTTAAACTGCCATCTGATTAAAAAATAATCTACTGTTTTATACAAGCCATTTGCCTTTCATTTATCCTCCACTCCCAACCCCCATTTTAGCGTATTCCCACATATATTCTTGAGGTCTTTGCTACCTGGTTGATGATATGCCTGTGCTTCATCAAGCCAGAGTTCTTAAGAGATCCTGCTCCTAGTAAATAATTGTCTTCACCATTCAAAGCAGTGGGAAAAAAAATACCAAACTAAAGTAGCTCAGTTTTAACTTGGTGGCAAGTACCTTGGGAATTTGGATTTCTTTGTTTTTCGTGCCTAATTGCTTTTACTTTTACTCAATGTGCATGTCCGTGTTCATTTTTCTGTTACCTGTTCCAATATTTCCTTTCAGGACCACCAGTAAAACATTAAATATCCAGTAGTTAACATTTTCCATACTCTGTCAAGTGATTTTCATCCAACCTGAGAAGGGGAAAAATAATTTAAAACTCAGACGTGGCCTACTGGTAGTTCTCTTACCAAGATCCAAGAGTCGAATGAACAGAACATGGTGATGGACCTTGCAGTTTCATACGTGTTGCATGTGGCAAATATCATCCCTCCCTTACCATCACCCACCACCCCACCCCTAACACAGACTAGGAAATTCTATAGTACACTTGTCTTTGCTCCACGAAAGTAATCAAGTAAGTTTGATTAATGTTTAATACTATACTCCCAGGTATATACACCAGGTACTTCAGCATATTCTAGATTCTGAGAGAGATATCCTGCAGCTAAAACATGCTTAACTTTAGTTGGCCCACTGCCATATTACTGTGAACCAAACTTATGTGTGTTGCAACTAGTCAATTCCTTAAATTCCAGTGTCTCTCAGAATATTACCATTTCTATTTGTCCTAGTTCATCTGTGCTGCTATAACAGAATACCTGAAAGAGTGGGTCATTTGCTTGAATAGAAATTTATTTTCTCCTAAGTCTGGAGGCTGGGAAGTTCAATATCAAGGTGTTGACAGCTTTGGTTGTCTGGTGAAGGTTACCTTCTCCAGAGGGGAGGAGCTCTGTCCTCATATGGGGAAGGTAGAAGAGCAAGCTAGCTAAATGCTATGGAAGCTTCTTTTATAAGTGCCTTAGTCCCATTAATGAGGGAGGAGCCCCCATGGCCTCGTTATCTCTCTATGGTCCTGTCTCTTAACATGTGTACCATCACATTGGCCATACCTGAACTTCAGAACTGGATTTTGTCGTGTAGACCACATTTGACAATTTTTGTCTTTTAATGGAGATTCAGTCTATTTATGGCAGTGACCAATCTGATTCATTTTATTCCTCTCCTCTTGTTTATATATTAATTTATCCAGTTTATCCCCCTTTTCCTTATTTGATGATTTGATTAAGTTGTTATTCTGCTTGTTCCCCATGATTAATTGCAAAATTCTTCTATAATTTTCCATGTACTCTATGGTTACATTCATCTTCGAGCTCTCACGTTCAGACATACTTTTCTACTATTACCTGAAAATAAGCTGCTATTTTATTCAGTAAGAGGATGTAGACTTTACGTTTCTCACCCCTTCATGATGTAAAATTGTTAAGGTGATTTTACTTCTGTTTTTTTCCCCGTCAACCCCAACCAAGTTATAGAAAATTTATCCCCACACCAGTGTCTATATTTTAATTAAATAGTTTAGTGGAGTTTTTTTTTTATTATTCTGGATCACATATTTTTTGTTCAATCTCCAGTTTCAAAATATTCATAACATTCCTGCTGCCCGATAGTATCTATTCATGTGTCCATCATTTGAAGTTCATTGTTCATTACATTATTAGTCTATTCTTCACTTTCCTTATTCTTAAGTTTGAGTTTTGGGTCATTTGTATTTGGTTAGAGTCCTTATTTATTTATTTTTGACATGGAGTAACTGTGCTATTTTGTAGCTTCAAATGCAGCAAATGAGAAGTCTGATGCCTATATGATTAAATTTTATTTATTGGTAATCTCTTTTCTGTCATAGTATATGATTTATGTATTTATACTTAGATTTGAGTATCATTTTCTTAATGTGCCAGTCCATCTTAAAAGGCAACGAAATGGTGAGGTACTAGCAGTAAAGAGATCAAATATGTTCGGCTGATATAAAGAAAACAATGTGCCAGTAAGTGGGAATGTTAAAATGCTGTAACTG
Organism: Loris lydekkerianus; assembly: GCA_963574355.1. Taxonomy (NCBI): domain Eukaryota; kingdom Metazoa; phylum Chordata; class Mammalia; order Primates; family Lorisidae; genus Loris; species Loris lydekkerianus. The sequence continues at coordinate 7,021 of CAUYPK010064635.1, forward strand.
GAAAGGAATTTTTCAGTTTTAGAGAGAAGACTCAATATTATAGGTGTTGGTTATTTCTAAAATAATTTTTATAATGTCATGCAAATGACTTTTTGGCAACTAGACAAGCTGATGTACAAGACAGTTTTGAACAATAAATATGCATGAATGGGGAAATTCAAAAGCAAAAATGTCATGAGGAGGTCTGTACTCTGCTAGATGTCAGAACATATTATAAGGCTATAATAAGTAAAACTCTTAGGCATTGAAATGAATATACACATAGATCAATGGAGCAGGAGAAATACTCATAAATGGAATAATATGTAATAGACATGTAATAAATGTAACATTGCATATCAATGGGGAAAGTGAGGCTTATTTAAAGAGAGATGCGGGGGCACTGAGGTAAGCATCTTTAAAATTATTATGCCCTGTGTCCTTTATTTCAATAAAACACATTTCAGATAGATCAAAAATTTAAAGGAAAAAGTTGAATCCATTAAGTTATTAGAAGAGAATAAGGATTTAAAAATTTCAGAGTGGGAAAATCTTTTTTAATTGTTATATATAACTTAGTATGCTAAGAAATTTGACAAATTTGCATTAAAATGTGTATGGAAAAGGCATCACAAACACATTCAAAAGACAAATAATAAAGTATAAAAATAATAATTTGTAAACAAGTTTATAGAACAAGGGCCAATGTTCTTAATATGTAAGGAATTCACCAAATTAGTGATAAAATTACCAACAACATAAAGAGTATAGTGTGAATGAAATATGAACAGTTTACTGAAAAGATGATGCAAACTGTGTTTAAAAGATTTTTTAAAAGCTAGATCTCATCCATACTAATATAAATAGTATTAAAACCTCTGATGAGATACAAGACAGAATATTATATATATCCCAAAGTTGGGGGAGAATGTCAGGAAATAGAAATTCTTCTGTATAACTTCTGTATGAGCCTAAACTGGTATAATTTCTATGGTGGGTATTTGGTAATTTGTTATAAATTTAAAATACACATATGTTTTGACCATGTAATTCTACTTCTAGAAATGCATTCTACAAATGTATAGACACAAGTGCAAACATATATACAAGAATATCCACTTTACTGTTAGTTATAACAGAATAATGTAAACAATCTAATTATCCATTAATAGATAAGTCATTAAATAAATGATATTCATGCAATGAAACATTGTACAGCCATAAAATAACAGATTTTTGGTATGAAATGATCATGAAGAAATACTACTAAGTGAAAAAGGAAGATCAAAAATAGAGAGCATAGCATTACATATACATACATGTCACATTTGTCTGGATATTGCATAAAATCTCCTGAAACAATACTTAAGAAACTGTTAAAAGCTATTGCCTCCAGCCAACTGCACAGCTGAGGTATAGTAGAAGGGTGTATTAGTTTTCTGGGACTGCCACAATAAAGTACCATGGCATGGGTGGCTGAAACAGCAGAAATTAATTTTCTCCCAGGTCTGGAGGCTGAACTCCAAGGTCTAGGTGTCCACAGGTTTGCTGTCTTCTGAGGCCTCTCTCCCTGACTTCCAGTGGGCTGGCCTCGTGTTAGGTCCTCCTTCGGTCCTTCCTCTTTTCACAGGCATTTCTGGCATCTCTTTGGTATGTCCAAATCTCTTCTTTATATACATATATAAAAACACTAGTCAGATTAGATTATGGCCAACCCAAAAGGCCTCATTTTAACTTACTTCTTTCAAGGCCCTTTTCCCAAGTACAGTCACACTCTGAGGCAGTGGGCTTCAACATTTGCATTTTGGAAGGGACACAATTTCACCCATAATGAAGAATAACTTACTTTTCCTGCATTCCCATGTGTCCCTTTTGAACTTTGTATCATGCAATATTATACTTTGTGAAAAATAACTTTATAAACGATCCTATAATAAATATCAGGCTGAAAGTTCGACTTCTTGGCCCAACAGAAAAGAGCTTAATACCATTTGGCTTGAAACTTAACTTGAATATTAAATTTGAATACAGGTAAGTGTCAGATTAGGAACATATATGCTTGAATGCATAAATTATTTATTTTGTTAAAGTATTTACTATATGCTTTTTTTTAAAATAGAAAGCTTTCAATATGATTCTCTTTACAGACATTTTCTGGAATATTTCACTGCACAGAGAGAATTACACCTGAATATTTTTATTAATTTATCTGTCTAATGCTGCCAAAGTAAAGTAAGAAAATTTTCATGTAGAACAATTTTCATTCTCTGACATTCTATTCTACCTTTAGTTACATAGGTTATGCATCTGTTTAAGAGTGAATTCACAGTTACATCTGAGTAGAATTTAAAATGGAATGAACAGAAATACTCTTAATGCAGTAGCCATAAAAAGACAGTTGTATATATTACTCACAGATATTGCATAGTTACAATGATAATCTAATGACTGTATGCTTCCTCTGAGATTTTAAGAAACCTCATGAACAGCCATCTTTCTGGGTTAAGTATAGTCTTGTTTCTAGACAGTGGAATGTTTGGATCACTCCTAAGATCCTGTTCAGCCATGTGATTACGGTAGCAATAGTTATGAAAAGAATACAGAAGCTTTATCCCTTGTAAAACTTGATATATAATTTGGAATTTTGATAAAGATGAATACCAAATATGTTTCATCAATTAAATTGATTTGCATTTAAGGGTAAACGTATGTCTCCACTAAATGTTCTTGAAAAGAATGTGTCATCAGAATATGATCCATCTATTGCTGATTTTTCATAATTGTTCTTTAAAACCTGGAATATATACTGCTATGTGTAGAAATCAGATGTCCATATTATTTAAAACTGTTATTATATCAAACAATAGAAAGCTCAGCATTTTTCACTGAAAATGTGGTTTGTGAGAGAAGTGGTTTACAAATGCCCTTCTTAGCTACATTATATTTAGGGTAGCTACCTTTGGAAATATTTATAAATTAAATATCAGTTTTCTTTAGGGTGGAATAACTCTTATCTTCAGGGTCACTGTAGTTTTGAGTGATGACAGTCTGGTACGCAGGTATATACGTGGCCCATCTCTCCTCCAACCCCCTTGCCTCTTCAAACTTGACAAGCACATTTTTGTATGCCACAGTGGAAAGCTGGATTAGGTATTTCAACAGTAGTTATAAATTTGCACTGAACTCCATTAGCTAGAAAAGGCTGCATGAATTTTTAGACCTAAGAAGGAAATATTAAGTACAAGCCATGTCACAAATTATGATGATTTTAGTATACATTTATTCTAACATGGAATGTCTATTGACATATCCTTTCTTTCTGGGAGAATTAGATATCATTCTCCAAAATCTACAGAATTGTACTAAATGTCAAGAACCCAACTGAAAAGACAAAAGTTTAAGTTCTTTTTTTTTTTATTAAGTCTTTTGTACATAGATTATAAATACATTTATGCCCATTTCAGCATGTTGATTATTTGTACAAATTGGAGTGCGTACATCATACTAATCAGAATAGCTTTCATCTCATTTACCCAATTATAGCATTAGGACATTTGTGTTCTACACATGATAGACCCAACTTGTACTTGCAATGTGCTCCATACTTGTGGTTCCCCGAGTATCCCCTACTATCACTCCCACCCCCTCCCCATCCCCCGTCCTCTGCTTCCCTCCTTCATCATAGCCTAAAGTTGTGTTTCATTTTTCATATGCAAGTGTGAGTTATTATATATTGGTTTCAAAGTAGTACTGAATACATTGGATACTTTTTTTTCCATTTCTGAGATACTTTGCCAAGAAGAATATTTTCCAGCTCCATCCATGTAAACATAAAGGAGGTAAAGTCTCCATTTTTCTACTGTTGCATAATATTCCATGGTATACATATAGCACAATTTATTAATCCATTCATGGGTCGATGGGCACTTGGGCTTCTTCCATGATTTGGCAATTATGAATTGAGCTGCAATGAACAATCTGGTGCAAATATATTTATTGCCAAATGATTTTTGGTCCTTTGGATATACACCTAGAAGAGGAATTGCAGGATCAGAAGGCAGGTCTACATTTAGATCCCTGAGTGTTCTCCAAACTTCCTTCCAAAAGGAACGTACTAGCTTGCATTCCCACCAGCAGTGGAGAAGTGTTCCCTTTTCTCCGCATCCACGCCAACATCTATTATTTTGGGATTTTGTGATGTGGGCTACTCTTACTGGAATTAGATGGTATCTCAGAGTAGTTTTGGTTTGCATTTCTCTGATAATTAAAGATGATGAGCATTTTTTCATGTGTCTGTAAGCCATGAGCCCATCTTCTTCAGAGAAGCTTCTGTCTCTTGCCCACAATGAAATGGGATCACTTGTTTTTTGCTTAGTAATAAATTTGAATTCTCTGTGGATTCTGGTTATTAGACCTTTGTCGGTAGTATAACTTGCAAAAATCCTCTCCTATTCTGAGGGCTGTCTATTTGCTTTACTTAGTGAGTTCTTGGCAGTGCAGAGCTTTTTAATTTGATCAGATTCCAGTAAGGTATTTTTGATGTTGTTTCAATTGCCCAGGGTGTCTTCCTCATGAAATATTCTCCTAGGCCAATTTTTTCAAGTATTTCCCCTGCATTCTCTCTAAGAATATTTATAGTTTCATGTCTTAAGTTTAAGTCCTTTAACCAGAGAGATTCAATTTTTTAAATTTTTTTTCTTTCTTTTTATTGTTAAATCATAGCTGTGTACATTAGTGCAATCAAGGGGTACAATGTGTGGGATTCATATACAATCTGAAATATTCTCATCTAACTGTTCAATGTAGCCTTCATGGCATTTTCTTAGCTATTGTATGTAGACATTTGTATTCTGCCTTTAGTAAGTTTCGCCTGTACCCATTCTAAGATGCACCATAGGTGTGGCCTCACCCATTACACTCCCTTCACCCTAACCTCTCCCCTCCTTTCCCCTTCCTTGGCTCTTTCCTCATAGTCTTGTGCTATAGTTGGGTGATAGCCTTCATGTGAAAGCTATAGTTTAGCTTCATAGTAGGGCTGAGTATATTGAATACTTTTTCTTCCATTCCTGAGATACTTTGCTAAGAAGAATATGTTCCAGCTCCATCCATGTAAACATGAAAGACGTAAGGTCTCCATCTTTCTTTAAGGCTGCATAATATTCCATGGTATACATATACCATAATTTGCTAGTCCATTCATGGGTCGATGGGCATTTGGACTTCTTCCATGACTTAGCAATTATGAATTGGGCTTCAATAAACATTCTGGTGCAGATGTCTTTGTTATATTGTGATTTTTGGTCTTCTGGGTATAAACCTAGTAAAGGAATTATAGGATCGAATGGCAGGTCTATTTTTAGGTCATTAAGTATTCTCCAAACATCCTTCCAGAAGGAAAGTATTAGTGGGCATTCCCACCAGCAGTGTAGAAGTGTGCCCTTTCCTCCAAATCAACACCAGCATCTCTGGTTTTGGGATTTTGTTATGTGCTTTACTCTTACTGGGGTTAGGTGATATCTCAAAGTAGTTTTGATTTGCATTTCTCTGATGATTAAGGATGATGAGCTTTTTTTCATGTGTTTGTAGATCGTGCATCTGTCTTCTTTAGAGAAGTTTCTCTTCAAGTCCCTTACCCACTCTGAGATGGGATCACTTGTTCTTTTCTTGCTAATACGTTTGAGTTCTCTGTGGATTCTGGTTATTAGACCTTTATCAGAGGTATAACCTGTAAATATTTTCTCCCATGCTAAGGGCTGTCTGCTTGCTTTACTTAACTATGTTCTTGGCTGTGCAGAAGCTTTTTAGTTTGATCAGGTCCCAGTAGTGTATTTTTGGTACTGCTTCAACTTCCTGGGGAGTCTTCCTCATAAAATATTCACCCAGGCCAATTCCTTCAAGAGTTTTCCCTGCACTTTCTTCAAGTATTTTTATAGTTTCATGTCTTAAGTTTAAATCTTTTATCCAGTGAGAGTCTATCTTAGTTAAAGGTGAAAGGTGTGGGTCTAGTTTCAATCTTCTACAGGTTGCCAGCCAGTTCACCCAGCACCATTTGTTAAATAGGGAATCTTTTCCCCACTGAATGTTTTTAATTGGCTTGTCAAAGATCAAATAACGGTAAGTAGCTGCATTCATCTCTTGGTTCTCTATTCTGTTCCAGACATCTACTTCTCTGTTTGTTTTTTTTTATGCCAATACCATGCTGTTTTGATCACTATCAATTTATAGTCCAGTCTCAGGTCTGGTAGCATGATTCCTCCTGCTGTTTTTATTGCTGAGTAATGTTTTGGCTATTCGAGGTTTTTTTCTGATTCCATATAAAACAAAGTACTATTTTTTTCAAGATCTTTAAAATATGACAATGGAGCTTTAATAGGAATTGCATTAAAATTATCTATTGCTTTGGGTAGTATAGACATTTTAACAATATTGATTCTTCCCAGCCATGAGCATGGTATGTTTTTTACATTTGTCAACATCTTCAGCTATTTCTTTTCTTAAAGTTTCATAGTTCTCTTTGTAGAGATCTTTCACATCCTTTGTTAGGTATACTCCCAAATACTTCATCCTCTTTGGCACTACTGTGAAAGGAATAGAGTCCTTGACTGTTTTTTCGGCTTGGTTATTGTTGGTATATATAAAGGCTACAGAATTATGGGTGTTGATTTTGTAGCCTGAGACATTGCTATATTCCTTGATCACTTCTAAAAGTGAAGTGTAGTAGAATCCCTAATGTTTTCCAGATATATGATCATATCATCTGCAAAGAGTGAAAGTTTGATCTCTTCTGACCCTATGTGGATACCCTTGATCGCCTTTTCTTCCCTAATTGTGATGGCTAAGACTTCCATTACAATGTTAAAAAGCAGGGGAC